>OZ024911.1:37271659-37544159 GCA_964017125.1 Flabesymbios commensalis | reverse complement strand
GTGGCATTTGTTCCGCTGGATATAAGGGTGGATTTGGTTTCGGACATCCACTCCTCCCAACCTGCCTTTTCATGCTCCCCACTCGCTACACTGTCCACATAAATGAGTCCCAGGAGGACGGTGATTCGTTTTTCCAACTCTGGAATGGGTCATTGCCTTCTTTTTTGACGACAGTTTTTAAAAAAGTGTGTTCTTTTCGCTGAATGGTATTACACCATTGGTATAATCTATATTATGTGGAACATTTCTGCATCATTGGACTGCCGTGCAAAGGCAGTATCTGTTTACTTCACAAGTAAATAGATACTGTTTTTCGCCTTTCCAGAGCAGCATACAGTTACCAGGTATTTTTATTCCCACAGCCCACATTTGGTGTATATAGCCTATATTTATTACAATAAAATATACTTCGTTTCTTCACCTAATGAACGCTCGCCAACAATTTTTTTCGATTTTCTTGTTGCATAATTCATTTTTGTGTAGCTTTACGTTGTTTCTTATGCTAGCTGAATATAGTAGGTTTCATGTACCCATGTACCTATAAGTGTAAGTTATCCAGGTGATCACTCCCCAGATAAAATAGTGCATAGCATTGTTATAATTTTTGTTTTGTTTTGAAAAATAAACAATCCAATACAACAATTGAACATGTTATAATCTTTACATAGTATAAAATAGTTCTATGCAATTGATTGCCCATTTATTACACATTTAATAACCTGTTTGTAAATTTTGACACTGAAAATGCCAAGCTACCAATGCATCAAATTAAACGTGCATAGGGCCTACCTAACATTTAACTAAACATCAGCAATTTCAGGCTCAAACCAGCAATCAATCAGAAATAAGATGAATGAGTGAATTAAAAATGTCAAAGGTGCAACACCGCCCTGGAAGAGCAAACAGCAGTAACCTTTTACTTGAAAAGTATCGTCGACTCGGAGTTAAAGGATCCTATCTGACACTCGTTAGAGTGGCAGATAGGATCCTTTAGCTCCGAGACCACGGTATATAGTTTTCCTTTGCATGACAGATAAGCGCACAGAATAGCACACACAAAAAACTCATCCATCGAGTAACGGCATCAGTCAGTATTTTTTGTGATGATTCAGGCTTTCTGTGGAATACGGGTCGTCCCCTCGGTGTTAAAGGGACGTATCTGCCACTTTGGAAAGTGGCAGTTACGTCCCTTTAACACCGAGGTGACAACGTGTAACAGACGAGGTGGGTGGTCACACCATCACTCCTATTATTGATGAGTCTCCAGGAAAACGCCATCAGTGTGGGGCATGCCGCTGTTTTTTTTCGGAGCTTTCATTCGCTTCAGATGATGGCGCAATAATGAAACTGCGTCTGTAAATCAGGGAGGGGGGGGGGGTGGATTTACGTGGGTTGGAATTTACCATTGTACTCCACCTGATTCATTCTGCAGGAAACAAACACATCCATAAATATTCAGATTGGTCTCTGTAACTATTTAGTAATAAAAATTGTGCATGTTTCTGCCGATTAGTTATAGCTCACTTCATTTATTTACTTTATAAATCTTTATCATTAACTTTTTAAGTGCTTCATTACTACTTAACATTTTCCTTTCATTTAAAGTTGGCATTGCTCACGCAATTGCCAACTTCAAATGAGAGGAAAATACCTCCTCACTTAAAAATTAAACCTGCTAAATTTCACAATGGGGGCTTTACTCAAGATTTATACATGCATATTTGTTCAATTTCTATCAAATTTTAGCTGTGAAAAAAACAGTATGAATGCGCTTAAAATCGTCGCCCGCACTCAAAGGGTTAACATGATTAAAGACACGTGCTTACTTGAATCAGTAGCTTTATAAAAAGAATATATATCGTAGCCTACGGTAGTCTTACATGAGTACCTTCTTGGCAATAAAGACATGACAGAATAATATATGATGGGATGTAATCTGTGATAATACCTGCAAGGCTAAAAAGGCAGTATCTACCTACTTATAAAGTGTGCAGATACTGGCTATTATAGTCGTTTCAATCCGTTTTATTGGTAATGGGAAAGAAATAAGGTACAAAACATCAATATTTGTAAATGTTAGGTTTCAATTCAAACAAATATGAGTAATTTCCTCCAGCTTGAAGTTCAAGTGGGTGAAAATTGCACGACAGAGTTTTGATTGAATATATAGTGTTCGTGTCTATGTAGTCTTTTGTATTATTTTTATTACGCAAAATAGCATCGTGTTATAAAAAAAAATTTGTGCGGTATTGCACTGTCGTTTTGTTTACTGGAAATAGACTGCCGTGCTCAGGCAAAACGCCACCAGAGCTGAGGGAATAATGAATAATTTATGGCCGTGAAAACACAAACAGTTGTAACTGCTGCTTGTCTTTCTGTGGTATACTAATGTACCTATGATCTTACCTGCTTAATGCGGTTTTTGTGTTGTAAAAAATTAATTTCTACCTTCCACGTGAAGAAAACTCACAAGAAAATAAGGAAGAGTCAGACAGAGCGCCACCCAGCGAAAGGGTGCGAATCGTCATTATTTTGGACAATCAGCAGTCCTGTAAAACCCCGATCCTGTTATGGCTAAGTAAATAACATCGTTCTAATTATTTTATGAAAAATGCATCGCTATCTGGATTGTTTGACTTGAGGTTGTAGTAAAGAGCTACAATACTGCTGTGCAAATTTAAAACGCAGTATCTGCTGCTTAGTTATAAAGTAAGAAATCAATGTGTTGTTTTTGGCCTTGCGAGGCAGAATGAACAGGCTCTTTATTAGAACAGTTTCATATACGCAATATTATACTTATATTAACTTATATCTTTCAAATTAGATTAACGCCCGGTCATGCTTTCAGATAAATCGCCGCAAACACGAGTCGTTGGTCAGATGTTCGCACGACGTTGAGGCAACCTCGCAGTCAACATTAAACCTGCATCGGGGCAGCATCTCGTGCTGGCTGAAATGACGTCAATTTGCAAGCATCATCTGTAGCAAATTAAAATCATTGTCATTGCGCATTACTAATTAAAATTACAATAAGTCTATAATAATAATTTATAAGGTGCCCGATATCTAGTTTAAAAACTAAAAGAACGTTCCACATTAATAAACGTCCAGCCGGATATCATGGATATATATATATATAAATATATCATTTTTGCGGACTTTGCTGCCAAAATGTATAAATACTCTCGTGTAAACATGTTTATCAGCAGCGACATTATATATTTTTAACCACGCACACCAGTTGCAGACAATAGACTTATGTGTGGATCCACGATCACTTCCTTTCTGTAGAACTACCCCGAAGCGTAACTTATAATATGCACCGGTGTATTATAAGATTCTCAACCAGAATACTCCTCTTGGCTTTGAGCAGAATACCTGCCATAAAAATATGCTAATAGACATTGTCTCGTCCTTGCTCTGTCTTTGTTTTCCACTCATAATTGCAACGTCCATGAACCACGGATCGTGTCACCCAGAACGTGGGATCTACGCTGGTAGGATGCTGTGAGACGTTGGCCCAGCGCAGCAGATACAATACGTTGAATCAATGCTAGTTTAACGTTGGTCCAACGTCGGAGACGTTGGACCAACGTTAAAACAACATTGCTTTAACGTCTTATGTCTGCCTCATCAACCCAGGGATTGCCAGACGGCAATTCCTGGACAATGACCCCTATTAGCATCTGGCGTCTGGTCCGAGTCGCCTTCACGCCGGATTGACATCGGGCCAGCGCCAGGCGTTGGTCCGACGGCAGTCTGGCGTGAAGCCAGAGCGCAGTGAGGTGACGTGTCTCCAGAGCGGGCGATAATGCAAGCAAATATAAGAGGCTGACATGGGGATTCCACGGACACACACCAGGAGCCGCCACCCCATCTGCAGGGACACAGCGTCTAGGTTGGGGCCTAATGGAGGCGTCTTCCGTGGGCCGCTTATTCTTCAGCCACCCTTGGCACATTTGGCAGCTTAAGCAAGGCTCATCTGCAACCATTCGGGCACGCGACGCTGCGTTAACGAAGCTGTGGTGTTTTGTAAACCTACCAACCTGGTGATTGTTTGCTCGATTAAAAGAAAGAACCTACTTACATACTTTATGATTACATGAATTGTTTTTAATTGGTTCCCATCGGTCCTTTAATTATTTTAGAGTCGTATTTCCAAAAATAATGTTACAGTGTAACCTCCTTTTTGTAAAAAAATAACGTATTTTTCACTTTCCATGGTGGTAGATTTGACTATTTAATATCAATTATCGATCCCAACTGTTCTAATGAGTGGGCGTGAAGCACCAATCGATATGACTATATATATGCGCACACGAACATAGTTATTCACTTAAAAAAAGCTGATAATTAGTTTAAAATGCATGTCATAGGCCAATAACTGCAACAGTTTAGGAATAATAATGAGGAAAGTACCATTGGGCACACGACGTTGTTGCGACATGTGATTGTGGTTTCTCAGGGGTCTGGCAAAGTCAAACTATTCCCACTGGAATATATCTCTTTAACAATACTATTTTACAGCGCCTTCGAGATCAGTTTATACTACAGCAATGGAACTCCGACATTGATAATAGCCCAAAATCCATTAACTTCAGAATGTTTAAACTACATTTTGAAAGATAAAAGTATCTAATCAATCTACCAACAGCACTCTGGATTCCGCTCTGTAAATTTAGATGTCGAAATCATAGACTCCCTGTTGAAAAATTCAAACAAAATTCAGAGGACTGAAATTTAAGATACTGCACTTTATGCCACATATGCCTAATATAAACGAAGGGAGACGAGTTCCATTATGTATTAAAATGTTTGCTGAGCAGAGAATGTTACATGTATTACTAGGCAAACGCATATTCACACATCCCTAGATTTTTAATTTTAATCATGTTATGAATGTTAGTGGAACTAAATTACTGAAACTCTCTAAACTCATACAAATTGTAAACAGATAAAACAAAATAATTATGTTGCGATTCTACTGTATGCTTTCCTGGTAAACACTGATGAAAATGTATATATCTCACATGTCTTGTAACAAGATTACCGGTAAGAGAATAAGCTTGATTTGATTTGATTTGATTTGACATTGAATCAACGTCAATGTCATTGATTCAACGTGGCAACAACGTCATGTTCCCAGTGGGTTATACTAATACAGAACGTGGGATGCAAACGCAGAAATAACTAGACATTTGCACAATGTTGGGTAAATGTTGGTACACCGTCTACAAAGCTGGCTCAACATTAAAAGAACATTGAGTTAATATCGTCTCGTGTTGACAGCTCCACTATTAAAAATAACTCAACAAGACCATGGGCTGCCATTGATTAGATTGTTCTGACAATTAATTAGATTAGTTAGATCCATTATTTTGCATAATTATGTTATTTTTTTACCAGTCTTATGCGTTTAAAGCCAGAGGGAGTGCTATGAATATCAAATAACATGTCACATGCTTCGACGCTGGGCCATGGCAATGCTTTGTTAAATAGACACGTAAATGTCTTTCTTGTACACACCTTTTGTGTGAATGCTGACTGGAATATAAAAAACTCATATAGAAAGGCAAGCAACAGTGACAGCTTACTTGGAAGGTAACTGGCTGCTGCTGTTTGCTTTTGCAAGACAAAAAATTAATGTGCCATATGAGCATGAGGTACATAATTATCTGTGTAGATATTATTATTTGCAACCTAATGATAATTCGCTGCACGGGCATGTCTGTCATTCAGTTGACTGCAAAATATTTGACTCTTTTGATCAAGGCAATTATCATGTTATGATTTATTCATATCTTCTGCCCATAATTCGCTACATTTTAAACTGGATTATTGGAACAGACAGGATCACTAGTCCGATATAATAAGATCCATACGAAAAACGAGTAGCCTATTAACTGATAACCAGGATAAACGTAAATGACGGGTTATTTTCAGGCATTGATGCGTCATGTAAAAACTGTGTCCAATCGACTTTGCCTGCACGAAGAAGAGATAATGCGAATGCATCCAATACGAATTCTTCTTTCGAGTCAGCCAAATAATTATTCTGTTTCAAAAAGAAAATAACATTGATCCAGAGGACTTGACAAGATCGCACCAAACTAAAATTTGTTCACTGTTCATTAATTGATTTTATTCGCCAAAAATCTTTTTAAGAACTCTGATTTGAAGTGGAGGTGAGGCGTACGGTCCAGATCGGAAAGTAGTGTTATTTCAATTTTTGCACGTTGTGCAATGTTACCAACTTGTTATTATAGGCCTATATCATTTTCCAGCGTCAGCCCAGCTCTGGGCTGACGCTGGATCAAGGAACAGACGGTGTTTGCCAGGTTTGCAGTGTTAACCCGCATTGGTGTACGCTCAATTAAGCGTCATTCAGTCTTGCAGCTGCAGGGAAAACAGACGAATCGTTCCAACATCGTGTCATTTTTGGCAGAGGCCACGAAGGTGGACCGCCATTGGGCCATCGCCTGTATTTTCTGGGCCATGTGGACACCAGGCAGACTGGAGAGTCGCTCTTCACAGGACAGTGCTTAGTGACACCCTCCTCTGCCGTCTGAGAGGGGAACAATCCCTAATCTGGATCAGACAGGGGAATCAGCATAATAGGGGATTGACTGTTGGAAATTGCGGGGCCGTATCGGGACGGTGGCTTGTGTTTTATGGTCTGGCGCGAGCCACTCTGCTGCTCGCCCAGTGTCCAGTCTGAATTAGAGTCCACTCGTCTCTTCATGGACTCCCACACTCTGCCCCCGAGCGCTTCCCTGCAAGCACGAGGCGCGGACTTAATGTTGGTATAATGTTAGGCCATCGTCTGCGACGCTAGCCAAACATTATACCAACATCGTGTGATTGCGCTTGTATTCATTGGGTTGTAACACATCCTGTCGAGATCCAGTCGTTAATCAGCTTCACGGGTGTGAACTACGAATAAGCCTCGCGGAGACTGATGACACAGAAGCCCGTCGCTGAGGTGGTAGCGCTAATCCTATGTGCATCGGCCGCCATTTTGTTGCGTAAAAAGCGATGGACCCAGCACGGCACCTCAGGGGACGCAGCTCTCCCCCGTCGCACCCCGCTGCCGCTGCACAGCGCCGCTCTCCAATGCCCGCGCGTCTAGACGGGCAAATCCTCGGGCTGTCTGGGTGCCTGGGGCCCACGTTTCTCGCAAGAGAGGGGACGTAAAATAGCCGTCAGCCGATTGGTCGAGAGCAAGCTCTGGACAAATCAGCGATCGATAATGTAATTCTCCACAAACGGGACCCTGGATGTAGACAGCCCAGACGGTTTGCCTTTTATGGAGAAGGCTGCGTTTGGTGGAGAGGGGCAGTCTGCATCCGTAGCTGGTCTGGCTCCGTGGATAGAGGGAAAACTCCTGGGAAGTGATGGAAAGGAAAGGAAGCAGAGAATGTGGGAGAGAGGGGGGAGGGGGTCAAGGGGAGGACACTGACCGGGCTATCCCTGTCACAGTGCTCGTGGTGATGGTGCATCCTCAAACAGAAATCGTCTAGACGTGTGGCCACAGGTCACATACACACGGTGGATCTCGAAATTTATCGACTTTAGCGCGAAATCATCCAAATTTAAAATAAAAGCGCGTGATGTCATAGGTCGCGCTAATTTCCTGACAATAAATTGTCCTCAGATGTCGTTTTTGTGTTGGACCAGTCTAAATCAACACTGATTTGGGGCTGGTCACTTTAATTGGACGAGACAAGCCCATGATTAGAATTCAGAAATAAAACACAATTCCGAAGAAATATAATATGACGTGTAGGCCTACGTTTTTCGCACTCGAATAAGATTAACATCAATTTAATCGCGAGATGTTTCATTTGCGACATGACCGCGCTCGAAGTGCAATGTAAAATTTAGATTGAATGTTTGAGCAGATCAGAGTATATCAGTACTTTATCGATTTTATTTTGGCGTTACATTCGAAAGGGTAAGCCTACATTATTGGAACGTTTCTGAAAAGGGGTTTAAACCCCCCCCCCACTTCTTGCGAAAAAAATAATACAAACATGCATATTGTGCTGTAATGTCAAAAGAGTGTTTCGGCTTTGCCAAGCAGCATAGCTGTATGTCTGAACTGACCGAGGCGGATGAGGTCGTAAACTTGACTGGGACGGGTGTCCAGTCGACTGTACATATTTGATGAGAGTGACCTGCCTGCCAGAAAGCGTCAGCCCAACGCTTGTCAAATGTATCTGATGCTCGCACATCATTGGGCTAATGTTGTGCAGATCATTTGTGGACATTTGCAAGGGGTATATTATTATAGGGTCAGACTGCATTGTGCTGCACTCAAATAAAGTCAACAGATAAATGAGACTGGTCATGCACATAAACGTATAAACTAAAACATACAAGCCAGCAAGCAAGACCACCAAACACAGACGGTTTTTTTTTTCTGGCACATCAGTACATGCAGCGACGAATTTGCCCTGGAGTGAGTTTTATTATAATCCACTTTTATAAAAAGATGGTAAAAAAGTGTCTTCGAATGATCGACAGTAGAATGCTGTAACTAGTCCGAAAATTATGTGGATATTTTGTATTATAAATAATACCTATATGTATGTGTCACCCAACCGACTGGCACAAGAACGCTATGAAACAAAAATATATTTACACCTACACATTTGTTAATTCAGTCACAGTAGGCCCCTATTGAAAATGATGTCCACAAATATTTATCCTTTAGCGCGGCAGACTAAAAAATGCAATTGTTTACTCGACTTCAGTTGTGTCTCGCTGCAGTGACCCTATAAAGTAGGTATAAATACTCGCATTTGTTGAATTTGAAACGTTACTGTTCTGAGCAATTCTCCCGAGCGGGAGAAATTCGTCATCCATGGTTTTACCCTATGCCATCGGTGACGGATATACAAAGATCACAAACAGTACATGTCTTATAGTAGAAAAACGAAAAAAATATATAACAATACAAAAATATGACTAAAAAAAACTAAAATGTAGATATAAACGAAAGTTAATGCAATTTTATACATGTGTATGATAAATATATTTAACTTAAAATCATCTAGCTGCGTTTAAAAATATCTGAAATGTGCTTCAAACAATTTGAAATTTGATGTCAAATCAACGCGAATAGAGCCGAGCAGGAGAATATTTTCCAAAGTCTCATTTGATTCAAACATAATATTACCTGGCAAAATTTGATGTAATGACTGAAACAATGAATGACGCGGAGGAATATCACGTGTGACACATCCTTTTGGTGGCATGCACCAAACTTTCGACAAAATATCAAATAAATTATATTGTGGGTAGGGGTGGTACCGGGAATTCAGCAGATAATTAGGGGGTAAGAAATTAATTTAATTTTCGAAACCCTTCGTTTGGTGTGCTAATTAAAATGACTAAAAACTAGTCGTTATTGGCCGCCAAATTTTACTATTATATTAGCGTAACTACCCGGCTAACACGGGACATTTAGCCAGTGTTGGCTTAATGTTGGGCCAGCGTCGTAGACGGTGGCCCAGCATTAAACCAACACTGGCTCAATGTCTCGTGTTAGCTGGGCATGCAGCATTAAGCAGGTGTATTCAAATTACAAATTCAAATTACAAGTTCAAACTCGTTTTATTTGTATTATAGTCTTGGTGAACACGATGAATACTTTTTTCAATAATTCTTCGTCCGTCTCCCTCGCCCGTCATGTCTGATGGCCCAGTCTGCATCGTCAACAACCCTCTTTAAATACAATTCTATAAATAGAACTGGAAAAGCGCCTCGCGTGCGTAACTCTCTAAGCCGCCTATCACGCGGCACCAAAGTATGTCAAACACGACGCAACTGAATGACGTCACAGGGGAGGGAATCCCCTGCTCTTTAGACCGCTAATTCCAATGTCAATGTTTTGCTTGTCCCGCATCTTTGATCATCCTTGTCCTGAGTTTCAAGATAGCTAACTTCAGGCGTTAACCCAGAGCTGGTTTAATGTTGGCTCACGGTAGGCCTGCATTGGGTCAACATTTTGTGTTTTCTGGGTTGTCCGTGAACCATTTGGATGGTAATCAAACGTAACTAATTTGCTACAAAGATTTCATTGGTTCGTGGTGAACTAGGGTCACCACATAATGTAAGTTTTGTTGGTGCGCTGAATAGATATCGCCCCCTCGGAGGTAAAGAGTCATATTTTCCACTACTCCAATGAGTGGCAAAAGAGACCCTTTGCCTCCGAGACTACGACTACGAGACTACGATACAACTTAATTTGCGAGTAGGCTAAACTCATCTTTCCAAATTATTATTGATTGTAGGCCCAGTAGCATACTTTAACTTACCCCTTTAACCGCCAAATTATTCAATTTGAATTTTCAACCACTTGAAGTTGTGTCTCGCTGACGCGATCCACAACTTCAAGTGAGTGAAAATTAATAAGATTTGACAAAATGGAGGTCAACTCTTTTCAAATCTTGCTGGTTGATGTCATATTTTATCTTTAACATAATTATTTAAAATGTGGTACTTAATATGCTAATAAAAAATGAAAACCCGAATATATGCGACACCGGCGGTTAAAGGGTTAAACTACATTAAATGCTTCCTCGAAGAACAAGAAGACTATTATATATTAGGCCTACTGTTTTTTGTCATTGCACGTGCCAGTTATCTGGTCTGTCTTGTTTAGAGCGAGGAGATGTTGGCGTTAAATACCTTTCAATGTAACCATGGTAACCCTAGACTAACATTTATATAGTGTTTATCAATCATGGGCCCTCTTACAGCATTTACAGGGAAATAGCTAAAGGCCCAGTCACACATACCATCACGCACGTCCAGCGCACAAAAAATGAAGAATTTTGGTCAGTGCGTTGTGATTCGCTGGGCGTGCTTCAGAATTCGTTGATGATTTGACGAGAACGCCGGATGAACGTTATTCATGTATAATACCCCAGTCACACATACACGAATCACAGCCCACGCCTTGAGTTACAAAAATTAGAGCAGTGCGTCGTTGTGCGTCCATGAATTTTGTCAGGATATGAGAAGAGCCAGCGAGTATAATACCCCAGTCACACATACACGACGCACAGCCCACGCCTTGAGTGATAAAAATTAGAGCAGTGCGTCGTTGTGCGTCCATGAATTTTGTCAGGATATGAGAAGAGCCAGCGAGTATAATACCCCAGTCACACATACACGACGCACAGCCCAAGCCTTGAGTGAAAAAAAATTAGAGCAGTGCGTCGTTGTGCGTCCATGAATTTTGTCAGGATATGAGAAGAGCCAGCGAGTTTAAGGCTCTGACACAGTGACCTCCATTTTTAAATGTAATAATTCCAATACGACCCCAAGTTTACGCCTGCTGAAAATGGCCTAGTTTTCAGAGGCACTTGAAATATTCGTCTCAATTTCTTGGCATCCGAGTTTTTTGTTAGGCAGCGCGAGTGTCGTTTTTACACAGCTGGCTGTGTAAATAAAATGGCGGTCAGTGTGACTGGGCCTTGCGCAGTAAATGAGTTAGGTGGCCAAGTCATACCGGGTACGTTTCATCAACGTCAAATACACTTGCTATGTATCACATTGCTTCCCCATGAGGACGCCGGGCAGTCGCGGGCAACACACTTGCCCTGCGCTGCATGAGCGCTCGAAGCAAACGTTCGACACTCGCCCGGAGCTCGTCTAGCGCTCGAGGAACACGCTGCGACTATGTTATTTCTGCAGCTTAACCCTTGGAGCTCTGAAGAACGACACTTTATTTTTAATTATTTGAGGTGGTGTTTCACATGATGCACGGCTTTAAGAGCCGAATTTGTTATCAATTTGTCGAAATTACGTCCAGTTATATAATGTTTTCATAAATTTAGCTCACATTTTTTTTTTTTTAAATGGGTACATATGTAAAAAACAAACTGATAAAATTTATTATAATCGTCGACATTACCATCCTAGGGTTTAATGCACACTGTATGCGTCCAACGCGTTAGCAAAGCGCTGTTCATTCTCCCTTTGCGTTAAAAACACGCTGTGCATTCGCAACCAGCTTGCGACGTTTTTCAAAAGCCGGATTCAAATTGTCATTTTTATTTTTTTATGCGTGGACTGTGCGTCGTTTACATGTGACTGGAACAAACCTCGGTCAACGAAAACACAATGAATTTAGAGCGTGAGCTCTACTTGTGCCTAGCGTTAGACTGGGGTTGGTCTGACGCTCTTCTGGCGTCCATATTCACACGTGGAAAAGCGCTCACATTTTTGAACATGCAGAAAATGGGCGCAGAGGTTGACGCGTTCTCGTCAAATCATCAACGAATTCTGACGCACGCCCAGCGAATCACAACGCACTGACCAAAACTCTTAATTTTTGTGCGCTGGACGTGCGTGATGGTATGTGTGACTGGGCCTTTAGCGATGGGTTTGGGCAAAAATCTATTAACGGTTTCTAGATTCTTGCTTTGGGGTGTCATTATCTCAATCAACGAGTTGATTGCACTCTTGTAAAAGTGAATGAATGAATAAATGAATGAATGAATGAATGAATGAATGAATGAATGAATGAATGAATGAATGAATGAATGAATAAATGAATGAATGAATGAATGAATGAATAAGTGAATGAATGAATGAATGAATGAATGAATGAATGAATGAATGAATGAATGAATGAATGAATGAATAAATAAACGGACGCATGAACAAACGAACGAACGAATAAGCCTTATTATTTAATTAAATATTTTTTTTTTTCAATTTTGAAAGTTTAATTTATATGAAGCTATATATTGATCTTAACTAAAAATACAATAAAGTAAAAAAAAAAAAAATTAATGCGCCGAAAAAGAGTGAAATAGTTATATTTCCAAGTCGTATATTGCAATGTGAATAAAACAAGTCAGCAATATACAGCACTTTACACACTACATATTTCCACGTCTTGGACGGTGATATCAAAGCAATCGCCGTTAATTGGTGTCTTATAGTCAGGACATGGGGGGATATACACCTGCAACACTGATGGTCTGCCCAACGCCGGGCCGACGGCATCAACATGTGGCCCACTGCAGTAGGAACATTCCACCGTCCTTTAGCAAGTGTTTAGGTATACAAAAAAAATGTCTGGGTTTTAAGCGGATTCATAGAAATGTTGATAAAAAATCTTTTAAAAAATCTAAAAACTCTGAAAAGAATAAAATCATGATCTGGGGGATACACTACTTCATTACAAAACTAAAAACGAAAATTAATGTCATCCCAAGGAGCTGCTTTATTTAACTAATTAATTAAATTAATGAATTAATGAATTAATGATTCTATAAATTATTTAATACATGAAAGAATGAATGATTGATTGAATGAATGAATGAATGAATGAATGAATGAATGAGTGAATGAATGAATGAATGAATGAATGAATGAATGAATAAATGAATGAATAAATGAATGAATGAATGAATTAATGAATAAATGAATGAATGAATGAATGAATGAATGAATGAATGAATGAATGAATGAATGAATGAATGAATGAATGAATGAATGAATGAATGAATGAATGAATGAATGAATAAACGAATGAATGGATGAATGAATGAATGGTTTTGTATGTGAGTGAATCAATAAATGATTGATTTAAAGAATAAATATAGTGAATGAAAGAATACATTTATGAATGAGTGAAAGAATAAATGCGGCTGAAGCCCAATTTAAAGATAAATCCAAAGCCGGACAAAATGAATTTCAGAGGCCAGTAGGATGACTAGCTATATAATTTTTCATGCTTACCCAGATTGATTTCTGACGTGGAAGCAGAAAACACACTATTGCATAGATACGTTTTGACACTGATGAAAAAAATCAGAATCGTCTGCCCGACATTGACACAATGTGGCCGTCATTTGGTGGACAGAACATGCTCTTAACGATGTGTAATGGGCGTCTTGCTATAGTTCCAAGAAATCCGTAATGATATTTAATTAAGTAAACACCTATCATTACGAAAACAAACAGAGCAAACAGAGCAAAAATATTAGTATACCCAGGCACCCCTCCCCACAACTCTGTCTAGGCTCATAACTCATTCACCCTTGCATCACTAAGGTGATCAAATCGAATGGCTACCTCCTTTCTATTTTGTAATTTAGCATACTTTCGTGCGTGTTTTGTGCATAGCAGTGCATAGCAGTCAAAAGTTAGAATTTGACGTTGACCTGAATAGCAGAATCTAGAGAATTCTGGCTCCGAATTCTAAGTTAGTGTTCGCAAAGTGTTGTGACAGTCTAGTTTTTTGTTTTCTGTTCTTGTGACCCAATTTACTTTATTGGGTACGACACAGGTCTAAATCATTCGTCTTATAGCAAAAAAGAAAAGGAATATACCAGAAATCCTTCTTCTATAATTCTTGCCAAATTGGCAATTGACGAAACGTTTTTGGAATTATCTGCCATTGCATTATTGGTCCTATGTGGGGAAATGTTGGCCCACCATCCGCGTCGTTGCCTTAACAATGAGGCCAATTTTAGGTGAATAAAGTGTTTTGTAGCGATAATAAAGGGTATGATAATCAGACGACAGCATAAATTTGAATATAAATACAATAATAAAAAGTGTGGATTGTTTAGGACGCAAAATCACACATTCACATTCACAGTTTTTTCTTCAAGAAAACAAACAACCATTTGAGTCACCTCATTATTATTTTGGCAAACTTTTATGCAAAATATGATGTTAGCATACTCTTCTGAGTGTTACTCTGTCACAGGGGTGGATAAAGTAACAATATTTAACAGTCCTCTTTAGGAATTTACAGATACTTGATTTACCGAAATATTTGGTATCCATGGCAATGTTTGTTCTTCACTATTTATGTATTGGGCGCGCTTTAAAGCGCGATTGTGACTCAAGGGGTTAACAAAATATTCATGATGCGAATAACGCGGATAGTCGTGCATAATTATTTGTTTACGTTTAAATTACAATTATTTAACCCACCGTAAATCCTGTTTCACAGTCGTGTCCAATACATTATATATTATAATCAGCACTAACTATAGTAACTGCTTTTTGTTTTTTCAAGGCAGCATAAGTGCGGCATTGGTCTTCAAAGAGTTAATATTACGTTGTGCTGAAACCAAGTGGTTACTATAGTCGGATTCACATTAAATTCAGCAACCAGGATTATTGAATTTCGCGGATTTCTCAGTCAATTCTCAACAAATTTTCATGAAAGTTTACACACACTATTTTCCATTCATGTCGTGACTGCCCTGAAAATTTCGCGAAGTTTTGATCAGTATTGTAGAAGTTAGACCATTTGACATGTAATACAATTGTGAGACGAAGCTAATGGCTTTATAGAGGGCATCATTTTTATTTATTTACTACATGTCAAATGGTCTAACTTTTTAAATACTTATCAAAACTTTCAGGGTAGTCACGACATGAATGGAAAATAGTGTGTGTAAAATTTCATGAAAATTGATTGAGAATTGACGGAGAAATCGGCGAAATTCATCCACCACGGTGAATGTGAATCCTGGTATAGTATTTAAATATGAACTGAATGGTGGACGATATAGCTGACCCCATCATGAGAGAGAGATAGCCAATGCTACTGCTTAATTTGTCAGAGTAGACTAGTATATAGAATATCTTTAAAACCGCTCAGTGACGCATTTAGCTGAAATATGTGGGATATTGCGCTGTATTCTCACGTAAACAATGTCAAGACAGCTAAAATGGCCACGGAGCTGATTTTTTTTGACAGCAAATATAGTGGATAGGGTCGAGCCACATTCCACTTTTATCACCCAATCTTTTATCACGATCTCTCTCCCCACCCAACACCGAGACACGATATATAATCGTTTTATGACCCATGTGTAGAAATCAGCGAACGGTTTTCGGGGGAGCTGCCACTATCTTTATTAACTCTTTGGTTCCATTTAATATTTTTATTTTGTAATTGACCGCACGATCTCTCTCCCCACCCAACACCGAGACACGATATATAATCGTTTTATGATCCATGTGTAGAAATCAGCGAAAGGTTTTCGGGGGAGCTGCCACTATCTTTATTAACTCTATGGTTCCATTTAATATTTTCATTTTGTAATTGACCGCACGATCTCTCTCCCCACCCAACACCGAGACACGATATATAATCGTTTTATGAACCATGTGTAGAAATCAGCGAAAGGTTTTCGGGGGAGCTGCCACTTTATCTTTATTAACTCTATGGTTCCATTTAATATTTTCATTTTGTAATTGACCGCACGATCTCTCTCCCCACCCAACACCGAGACACGATGTGTAGAAATCAGCGAAAGGTTTTCGGGGGAGCTGCCACTTTATCTTTATTAACTCTATGGTTCCATTTAATATTTTCATTTTGTATTAGCTATACAAGTTAAAGAGAAAACGTGACATCCATAGTATTCTATAATTGACCTCCATTTTGTCAAATCTGAATAATTTTACTCACTTGAAGCTGTGGATCACGGCAGCGAGACACAACTTCAAGTGGGTGAAAATTCCAATTAAATAATTTGGCTGTTAAAAGGGTTATTAATCATATAAGCGCTGCTATCATTATAAAACATTAAACTTATTCAACTATATAACAACAATTATACAATAGAAGGCTGCTTAATAACCGTTGTTGGACATCTTAAAGCTGTTATGTAAAGTAGTATTAATTATTGCTAAGTAATAAACCCTTAGTATCACAGCCTGTCTTCGAATCCGTGGATCAGAATACCACAACATAAACGTGATAAATATGAACTGAAATTAGTGGGCAAGTATCAAATGACACTGATTTATCAGTGGGTGTCACAGTACGTCGACACTGGTGAAACGAGTGAAGTATCAAATAATATGTGGCAACAATTATTGTTTTATTATAAGAAGTATAAAAAACAGTTCAAATAGTAGTGCAGAACTTGAAAAAAATAAATTATAATTATGTATACTTTTACTTTTTATTTTGACTGAAAACTAGATGTGTTATTTTTCAAAAGTTGGAAAACGTTACAATTTTATCTCATAACTAAACCTTTACGATTTGATATTAACCCAACACAAATGGTCAAAGTGCCTGTTTAACTCCTCGGGTACTGATTAACCCTTTAACCGCCGGTGCCGCATATATTCGTGTTTTCATTTTTTATTAGCACATTAAGCATCACCTTTTAAACATGTTATAGATAAAATGTGACATCAATCAGCAATATTTGAAAACAGTTCACCTCCATTTTGTCAAATCTGAATAATTTTCACTCACTTGAAGTTGTGGATCGCGTCAGCGAGACACAACTTCAAGTGGGTGAAAATTCAGATTGAATAATTTGGCGGTTAAAGGGTTAAGTATACACCATGAAATAAACAGCGTTATTCTCATTACTGAAATTGTGTTCTTGTCTCGTGTTGATTATTTATCAATTGATGACATTTCCCGAGCGTAATTTATATTTAAACAATTCTGCTTAAATAAAGTAAAATAACCTTGCATAGCTAACAAGGTTATCACGAAGCATTGTACAGAGTGGTTTCTTTATTAACAATCCAATGCACTAAACTCCTCAAAGAGATGGCGCGTATGGGTCTCATTCCATGGTGCTACCAGCTAGCATAGGATGCTTACCCAGCTCTGCCTCAATCGTGGGACAACAGCAAAGACGCTGGGCCAGTATTAAGGCAGCCATGGACCAGCATCCAATGCGAACCGAGACCTCCACCTGACTTACAAATATATCCAGTGGAGGTAAAATGTTCATGCCATTCCGTTTATGCCATGTCTTGTCTGCTTGTATTTTCAATTTAATTGGTTTTATTAAAAAAAATTAATAAAACCATTTTTACTTAAAAAAATGTTTTGAAGGTGTAAATGGAATATACTTCATGTTTGCCATAAGTGATAAAATATTTGAATAGAGCGACACATCCCCTGCTTAGTGTATCTCTACTACAACAGTTTAGCCTTACCGGGCCCCAGTCACTCAAACAAAAACGATTCGAATCAAACAACAGTCCACATAGACTGAGCTAAACATTGGTAATTACCCCCCCCCCCCCTATAGCTCCCAACGATTTCCTCGTACTTTCATTTCCCTTGAGGTATGAGCTGCTGTCGAAATTCCCACCTCAAGGGGAATAAAAGTGTCCCGGATTTATAAAAGATCAAACTATGATATCTCAATTAAAAGTTCACAACGACCTGCCTGTTATGTTGCATCACACTATCTTTCATTGAATTCATTTTATTTAACCTTTTAACCGCCCATCCAGATAATATTCGTCTTTCATTTTTATAACGGCACACTAAATACCACCATGTTAAAGATAAAACGTAACATCAGTCAAAATCAGTCAAAATTAAAAATAGCTAGCGTCCATTTTGTCAAATCTGAACAATTTTCAGTCACTTGAAGTTGTGGATCGCGTCAGCGAGACACAACTTCAAGTTACTGAAAATTACAATTAAATAACACGGTGTTCAAAGGGTTGAAATATACAATGCGGTACACAGATGCGCGGATGGAGCTTAATTAAGGGGTCAACTATTTTATTCGGCATTGACGTCATGTGACAGGCCTAATTGCACAACCACAAGAGACAGTTGTGATTATTCATAACCACGTGATGCGACATTTTGCTTTTGTTGGCCCTATTTTCCCAGGGTACAGCCTAAATTGTAGTATACCATATACACATAGCGTACGTAGACCATACCCCAGCAAACGCGGTACATTGACCCGATGCAACATTGACTCAACATTCGGTCAATGTATCGTGCTTGCTGGGACGTAACGTAACCATTTAAACCTTACACCCCTAAGCACCACCATACATAGTGGCTTCTGATTCGTTTTATTAGTGGATCAAATCACGTGTATGAAACGTGTATTTAAACATCGAGATTTTTAGTAAAAAACCCGTCTTTATACGTCAGAATCTGACGTCTACAGACGTCAGATTCTGACATATTTAGGATTATGACATAGAAATAAACTAACTAAGACATTTATGATGATTTCAAATTGAAAAGCCCTTGATTTTGCCTCAATGGGTAAAAGAATTCAGCGTTGTAATGGTTAAAATCACAATGCTAGCTTGACTTACAGACAGACAGACAGACATGCCGCTGTAAGCTGATAAGGGCAAACCAGACTGGCAGTTTTACCACACCAGACTAATATTGTCAATTCTTCGTCCCCTTGGATATGAAAGGGTGTATCTGCCACTTTACAAAGTGGCAGATACACCCTCTCATATCTAAGGGGTAGTCTTCTTTGTTGACAGTTTTTGTTTTCACGCCCCATAAAAGGGCTCTGTGTATACACACATAAATCAGCTTACAGAGTTTGCCGGTTTAATTGTGACATTCATAGTTTAATGAGAGTCTACAACAACAGATACATTCAGGGGACGACCAGGTGATCATCAGCTAATTATCCTAATTATCATTGCTCTCGGATAATTGCGGTTTTGTCATTCCTAATTGAACCCTAGACATGGTGTGATTAGAAAAAGCAAACAAATTGTATAGGTGTACGTTCGCAGTCATTATGCGATACCTAACACCAGATGCTGAGCCGGTGTTGTTTTAATGCCGGGCCAGCGTCTGAGACTGGTGTTTGATGGGAATGTATTAACCCTATAAGCGGCGTTTTTGCACCACACGGTATACCATAATTTGAAAATGTCTGATTACTATACTTGGATATGTTATAAATTATTTTCATAGATCCTGTTAATCCTGAGTTGACAATAATTACTGATTTTTTCATAATTTTGTTTTTAACTTGCAATGCACTTGTGGTTGTATCTCGCTGTCGCAATTATAAGATACCTATATTGTATAAAATTGTAATTATGCAATGATATTTTGTTGATTTGTATTTACTTTAAAGGGACTCCGTGTGATGACCTTAATTTTTCCCACATATGATGATTTTATTAAATTCGGAATTTTTTCAACATTTTTATTAATTCAACGAAAACCCAATCAAACTATTTATATATATAAACACCTGCTAAAGGACAGTTGAATGTTCTTAAAGCATTGGGCACATGTTGATGCCGTCGGCCCAGCGTTGAGCAGACAATCGGTGTTGTGGGTAAACCCCCCCTCCCCCCCGATCATAGCGTTCCCAGACCAATTAAGGGCGGCAGCTATTAATGTAACCATGTGGTTAGTTTGAGCATGTCGCCCGACATGGTCAGTATTTGTGGTTCTTGTTTACATGACAATATACGTCTTGAAAATAGAACTAGTCTCGTCTTTTTCAACAAACATTGTTTCTTTTTATATTTTGATATTTTATTTAAGATAAGTAGGCTATATAGCTTCATATAATTTTCAAAATTGACAAAATTAAAAATTATCAACCCACGGAGTCCCTTTACAAAACTGTTTTGAATGTATAAGCACGTTTACATGCCAAACTCATCTGTCCAATATAATACCAAGGCTCGTAATACCCAAGCCTACCTTTTACATGAAAAAAAAGATACCTTACACACACTTCACACTTTTCACACTGCTGCATCAAATAAATGATTTGTAAAGTAATTTTCGTTATTTTTTTGTGTAGAAAATTAAAAATGAACATAGAGTTTCATCATTAGGCGGACGATTTGCAATGTATATAGCAAATCCTATATTTTAGGCCAAGTCATATAGGCAGAATTTGAGTTAAAGTACAAGCTAATGACCTGACAATGGGCGCATTTAGCTCCACAATCACGTTTCATGAGTATCCATACATACCTTATGGATGAATGAATGAATGAATGAACGAGCGAACGAACGAACGAACGAACGAACGAAAGAATGAATGAATGAATGAATGAATGAATGAATGAATGAATGAATGAATGTATGAATGAATGAATGAATGAATGAATGAATGAATGAATGAATGAATGAATGAATGAATGAATGCATGAATGAATGAATGAATGAATGAATGAATAAATGAATGAATGAATGAATGAATGAATGAATAAATGATTAAACAAATAAATGATGCAAAAACGAATAGATACATGATAATTGTATAAATATAAATGAATGAATAAATGAGTGAATGGATAATTAAATGAATGAATGTATGAAGGAATAAATGATTGGATAAATAAATAAATGAATGAATGAATGAATGAATGAATAAATGAATGAATGAATGAATGAATGAATGAATGAATGAATGAATGAATGAATGAATGAATGAATAAATGAATGAATGAATGAATGAATGAATTAGTTAAGGAATAAATGGGGCTATGAATTCATGAAAAAATAAAAGAATGAATGAATGAATGAATGAATAAATGAGTTAATGAATAAATGAATGAATGAATGAATGAATGAATGAATAAATGAATGAATAAATGAATGAATGAATAGATGAATGAATGAATGTATGAATGAATAAATGAATGAATGAATGAATAAATGAATGAATGAATGAATGAATGAATACATAAATGAATGAATAAATGAATGAATGGTAAAATAATGAATAGATAAATGATTCAATTAATGAATATATGAATGAGGGGATGAATGAATTAATGAATAAATGAATACATGACTAAATACATGACTGAATACATGACTAAATAAATTAATTCATTTAAATTTTCGGTTAATCACGTGTTCATTCATCTATTGATGAATGAACACGCGATTAACTGACAATTTGAATGAATTAATAAATACGATTCGCCATTTCAAGCACCGATAATGAAGATAATCCAGGAGTTAGTCAGCAACACAAAACGATGGTCATCAATTATTTCTCTATAATAAATAAACAACTGAAGCGTTAAAAAAATTGCAAATGAACGGAACATCCGAGGAATTATTGATTGACAGTAGAGGAATATACGTTTATAATTTATTTATTATTAAATACTTTTCTGTTCTGCTCTGTTCTGTTTATTGTCGTGACCGACCCCAAATGTCACAACATGATATTGGGACTACTTATCAGAGCTGACGTAATGTAGTACTCAGTGCTGGTACACGATTTTAAGAGACATCCCTTGTCATTATCATGGCTGTGATGCTGGGAATTACACTAATTAACCCTTTAACCGCCGGTGCCGCATATGTTCGGGTTTTCATTTGTTATTAGCACATTGACTACCACATTTTAAATATGGTAAAGATAAAATGTGACATCAACCAGCAATATTTGAATAGTTCACTTCCATTTTGTCAAATCTGAATAATTTTCTCTCACTTGAAGTTGTGGATTGCGTCAGCGAGACACAACATCAAGTGGATAAAAATTCAGCTTGAATAATTTGGCGGTTAAAGGGTTAACACTGCTATGATTGTCTTTCCTGCTTTGGCTTTTGACATTTGCGACCATTGCGTGCGACGATTACAATCATAGTATTATGATTAAATGTTAATGGTGAATGTACTTGTTGTCGACAAATGAACAGCATGACTTTACATGGTGATGACATTTACGGATACTACCACCCTACGTACTCCCCGCCCCCCCCCCCCCCACCCGCCACACCCAAACTAAGTAAATACAAGTGGATGTTTTTTTACTGTTAATGAGCGAACGAACAAACGAGTGAACGAATCAACGAACGAAAGGACGAATGCATGAACGAATGGATGAATGAATGGATAAATTGATGAATTAATTAATCAATAAATGGGGACTTTACGACATTTTAATGCACATGCAGGTTTAGCCAGGCACGGAGAACTTCCTGGGCATCGTGAGATGTATCAGATGACACCGTTCTCAAACACAAAATTAAACCCTGCAAATGGCGATCTGAGGCCGAGCACACTACCTCTCGGGAACAGATGCTTCCCACAATACTGAATATCTACTAGTGGGCTGCGGAATAACATTTTTTTTATAGCTATCAGTAAATGTGGATAGATTAGTGAGTATGGGGGGGGGGGAGGGTAGATCACACAGTTTGTACAGAAATATAAAATGATGATGAATTTATTGTCGTGGCCGACCCCAAATGTCACAGCATGACATTGGGTAGGCTTATGCACGATGACGTAACGTAGTGCTCAGTGCTGTTACACCGTTTTCATAGAAGTCCCTGGTCATTGAATTTACATGGCTGCATGATGCGATACATTAAACTGGACACTTTTATGCACAACTGAATCAACCCACAAAGTTAGTTTCGAGATAAATGCACTTGAAGTTTATAGTCTTCTTTAAATTTAATTAAGCGAATGAGAAAAATATGAGTTAAACCAGCACACGACATTCACATTATCTATTCATGGAAAATACCCACAGCTTCGAGCCTGACTGCCTCATATAAACTGTGGTCCAGTTGTGCTTAAATAAGAATGACCATTTTCATTTATGCACAACTGAACCAACCCACATGTATTGTAAATTAACCAAATACAAATATATGTGGACAATTTACGATAATAAGCACATTACAAACTCTTTACATATTCTGTAGATCTATTCTGAAGTTTATATAATAAAAATACGTGTACCTTTTTATAATCACGGGGACTGCAAGGATGATGGGAAAAACAAAGGTGTGGGTTGGTCCAGTTGTGCATAAAGCAATTTTAAGACTTTGATTTATGCACAAGTGGACCAAGCCACATTATTTTATTGTCAATGTAACAAATGTTTAGAAAAATACAATAATGAACATATTATATATTCCCATAAGAACTGTGGGGTCGATGGAAGAACAGATGTGTGGGTTGGTCCAGTTGTGCTTGAATCTATCCTACAATTTTACATGTGCTGTTTTTTTCCGCGCCACCAGGTGACGTGCTGGGTGTAATTTGGCTTTTTAAAAAACTGGTCATGCATAATTACTTCCACTTAGCACACATAACTCATTTTTCATTTTTGGGGGGTTGGCTCAGTTGTGCATAAAGGCGTCCAACTAATGGTGGGTCAATGACTCGTGTTTTCTGGGTAATTACGTTAACCTTGCTGTGAGTGTTTTTCCTGGTTTGGCTTTTGACATTTTCGACCATTGCGTGTGACAAACACAATCATAGTGTTGTGAATAAATGTCAATGCTGAATGTAATAGTTTTCTGCGTTTTGCGTTGTCGACAAATGAACAAAATGTCTACATATTTCTTTTCTTTTGAAGATTCTAAGGTATATATCAGAATAGCACTGTCAATATTTCGACATTTTTTACTAATTTAGGGTAAAAAGTTATTTAAAAAAATGTATTATTTGTTGCATTGAATCATCGGTCGTTTCTGTAAATGTATACGTCACATCAGATAAATTAATATTCAACCAGTGATTTTGCGCTTCGCATGGATAGTCAAACTAGTCTGCGCGCAGTTCAAAATTTATGTTCAAGTTTACGTCAGAAAATCTTGTGAAAACGGTGACCAGTTAAGTCAGCACGGAATGTACATCATCATTGAGAGTAGGCGTTGCTGAGTGCTCGACATTTTTTTTCTCTGAAATTCGAGTGTTATAAAATATTTTTATTCAACCAAAATAGCCAACTTTTTGTACAAATTTTAAGTACCGTAAAACGGTTGTTGAACATGATGGCTGATAAATAATTTAACCCTAAGTAATCTCATGCTTTAAAACTAATCATTTTGACCTTTAATGTTCCCATTAATAAATCTGATCTGTCGTTAAAGCAACCAATATCTTTTTATATTGGATAATTACAATCTTCTGGGAGACTAGCTGTGGAGTTATTTGGTTGTGTCTTATGTGTACCATCCCTATGCGAAGATAAAACGTAAGCGGAATCTCTTTGGCTCAAAATAATGTCAATAACTATATGATTAGCCAAACAATATACCACCATACCAAGCCAAGAGGCAGTATCTGCTTTCTTTGGAAGTAAGCAGATACAGTCCGTTGGCTTTGTAGAGCAGATATTGTTCAACAACTATTATTATTATTTTTGCTACCAACTTTCGTGTGCAGAACTACTTTGATCAAATAACCCCATGTTGGGAGCTCATAAAGTGTGTGAACATAACATAGTCATGATAATGACCACTTTTTTTTCAAACAAATCCCCGTGACCAGCTTGCATAATCTCAGTGTGAAGCATACGTGTTAGGAGCACATTACCAATATGTGATTAACCCTTTAACCGCCAAATTATGCAATCTGAATTTTCACCCACTTAAAGTTGTGTCTCGCTGACGCGATCCACAACTTCTAGTGAGTGAAAATTATTCAAATTTGACAACTGTTTTTCAAATATTGCTGATTGATGTCACATTTTATTTTTAACATGTTTAAAAGGTGGTACTAAATGTGCTAATAAAAAAATGAAAACACGAATATATGCGGCACCGGCGGTTAAAGGGTTAATAATTACGTATTTATAATGAGTTTTCTAGACCGTTTAGCAGGAGCGTATTGTGTCTCCCACACAAAAGCAAAACTGTTTACGCAAAAAGTATGTATTTACCGCTGTATTACTGCTGTACGCTTTTGACGGATAAAAGAAACTTTACTAGTTCTCACGCATTCGAAATTCTTCAAATAAAAAAACAGGATGTACCTATTGCACCCGCTGTATGCGGCCATGCTGCAAACTACAGCGTATGAGATTACCCTTAAACCTTTAAGTCCTCACGATGCATTAAAGCATCATTTTACATCCCCGAGAACAGACTTAATTTTCCTATAACAAACGGTTTTAGAACGAAAATTTTCATTAAACTGGTTTACCAGTACATGACAATTTTCTTTAATTTTTAAATCACATCAAAGCATCTTCATCCACTACAAGTCGAGAATTGCGGGAGAGTAAATTCAGGCTTGAAAGGGTTAAACATCTGAATTAAAAAAAACTTAAATCGTCGTCCACTTGAATTTGTGAGTCAAGGTAGCGAGACACAACTTCAAGTGGGTAATTTTATTTTATTTTTAATTTAGCGATTTAAGTTTTAGGAGTGATACTATACTATGTATACAATTGATTTTAAAGTTTTATTTCATTTATTGCACGTGTGGATTTTAGAATAATTCATTTTTTTTAATTTATGTGGAACCTCACGTGATGACACCAAGCATTACATGCCCCTTTTTGGGTGCCAGCGCTTTTATTGCTACTATTCATTCCAGTTTTGGCGCATTGAATTATCTAATGTACGAAGTGACACATGCGACAGTATATCATTATTCAGCACTACGGGATAGGAACGATTTATGTCACCCTAGAAATTCTATAATGAGTGATTGACTCTCCTACATAGTCAGGCGGCGTTGTACGGATGCACATGACATTTCGTATAATTCGTTATATTGGTTTAAAATCTCACGTATATTCCACAGACTTACACGATCTGCACAAAATAATCTTTCCATTTTAAATGACTTTTAAAGATTAGAGTGCACGACCGCCCGTTTTAACCCACTGTAGTTGTTACTGTACTATATGATTTTTTACTAAAAATGACCAAAATCAAACGCCTGCTCAACGCTGCCTGGATGCAGGTGCAGCACTATGGGCATCCTGGTCATCACCCTCTCGGCGGTTTGAAAGAAACAAAAAATGTTTCTTCCCCATCCACGTGTGAAAGTCAGAATTATGGGGAGCCTCCGTGACCGAGAGGTAGCGTGCTCGGCCTCAGACCGCCAGGGGACGAATTTCGAATCCTGTGTCTGGAGTACAGTGTCATCTCAATCATCTCACCATCCTCATGAGGTTCTCCTGGCCCAGTTTAGCCTATATGTGCACAAAGGTGGCCTAAAGCCCGATTCATTTCATTTTGGTCATCACCCTTCTTCACCCTGTCGAAACGAGCCTATGTAAATATAATTCGGTTCATTGACTAACACATCTGAAACATTGACCCAATGCTGTTTCAATGTTAGTCTATAGATTTAATAATGGGCGGCGTTTGTCTGTGAGATTATGAGTGAGATCGCCCAGCCCAGAGAAAATGTACGCTTTCAGAGTAAAAAATTGTTGTCACGCCAAACCTCTCCCAAGCTTGTAGTTATAGTTAGCTATCTAACTTTGCAAAATGTCATATATTTTTAATTACATGGACTTATAGTTAAATAAGATGTGTGTACAGGGAAAGGCGCTATGCATTAGGCAAGCTTACTTAATACATTCCGTGCGGAAGCTGCATTTGCGTTACAAAGTGTAGTTCAACAATCATGTAGCCTCAAACTTATTTACACACAGACCTCTTAATTTGACATAAAATTAAATATCCCACACGATCGTAAAAACAAAGCATTATACAATTCCAGCTTAGAAACAAACAATTGAGCAGCACACGTTTTGAGATATACCTGTGAGGTCTGAATTACAGTTAATTATCCGAAAAATCCCCAGCAAATACGAGATTTTAACCCCTAGAACACTGATGTCGACTACAGTAGACATTTTTATCAGCACCTGTGTAATCAGTTGCTACAAGTAAAATAAGCTTCTAATCTTGAAACACTAATATATGCTGGGACTTAAATTTCACAAATAACATAAATTTTCAGTCACTCGAAGTTGTGGATCGCGGTAGCGAGACACAACTTCATGTGGCTGAAAAATTTGATTTCTTAGCTCAGTGCTCTAAAGGTGAACACAATGTTGGATAAATATTGGTGTAAAAGATACTTACTAGTATTTAACTATCAGTTACCAAATGCTACATAGTTTTTATAAAAGGCGCAAAACACAAGAATACATATATTATTCAATATATTACAACACAATTAGAACATCAACGTAATTTTATTTGCTGATTATTAATCACACAGGTCAACTATGGGATGAACAAGCAAAATTACATCACATAATGCAAAATTTATTAATAGGAGCAACTGCATTTATTTTATTACAGAAATAAAAAAAATACACAATATATAATCGAATAGAACATAAAAATATTGTATATTTATGTACGATGGTAATGTTGGGGTAATTATGTGTGAAGCGCACAGAGCATTGTATGTGCTTTATATAAGAACTCACCATTATTATTACAATTATTATGTTGTTATGTAATTTTAGGTTGGCAATAAATGTTATCATTATTACTATTACATGGTTTAATTGTTTCAACTCGGAGAATAATGTTTCACTGATTCGATTAGTGGTCTACATGTACACGAGAAGCTCTATAAACAAGATGTATATATGCTTGTAAAGCCGCATTTAATAAGAGAAGCTTACCGTAATATGACAGATATGTCTTTGATCACGTCCAGAATTAATGTTGGTGTCAACCTCGCAGACGGTTGGCCAACATTAAACCAGAACCGGGGTCAACTTCTTGCTGTTCTCAGCAAATACAAAACATGTGTATAACATTTGTACAACGTCGGCCCAACATTGTACAAATGTTATACAAATGTTTTGCGTTTGCTGGGTTGACCAGACCACAATCGGTAACGATGTCCATATCTTGGAAACTAAGACAATGTAAGATGAGTGATAGAGGCTCCAGTCAGAAACACCAATATGTTTTTTATTAACCAATTATTTCGTACGTGAATATGTGACTGAGTTAGACCATTAGCAACATAATAATATTATTTTTTATTACTAACAATGATTGAGTAAAGAGGTGTAATTTCCCACGTCATTATTTATGATAATATACCCAGGGAGCCAGAAGGGTTTGAGAGACATGGGCTGCTGTAAAAGGTTGGCCAGTGGAAATAATTGCAGGAAATGCACAAAAAGCGAAAATCCAAGATGGCCGCCACTAATGTCTCGGCTTGTATAACTTTTGAACGGTTTCTTCAAATTTATTGTGTGACACCTCGTTTCTAATGGCAACATTTATTTGATTTAAGCCATATTTGGGTTGTTTATGTGAAGGTCAAGGTCAAATTCAACTTTTAAATAGGCCTAACTTGCGGCGTATTCAGAAACAAATTTAAGTATTTAAAAATAATGTGACTAAATTGCTCTAATATAGGCACAAAATAGAAGAGTTGATTTGATTGCACAAAACTAAACAAAGGTACAGTCACAGAGTGGGTATAGGAGACTTAGCAACAGAACTAATGCATATCATTGGTCCGGGGATAAAGAGTTTCAAATTAGATCGAACCTATTGAGAGTTACCCGCTCACCAGTGTTGCTTTGGCGAATATCTGACTCAAAGGTAGCGAAGCCAAGCGATAAGCTAAGCCGTTCCAGCATTCAATTGCTCAGTGACACACAAATGCGGTAGGCATAAATGAATTATTATAATACCAAGGTTACGAAGCTGCAAACATCCTAATATTCTGATCATCAAGATTCATACCTGACACTAGACAAAGGTGCGGAAGTGGAACACTAGACAAAAGTGTGGAATTGCTATGAATGACACAAATTTCTTCTGGTGGGGTTTCTGTTAATATTGTCTTTTTAAACAGATGTATAGGAAATACACCTTTCATTCATAACCATTATTCAATGCCGATTGTACGTATCATGCAGACTTCTGTTGGCAAACTCTACTCTTGTGAGCGTTCTCGACGATTATACAAAAAATAGATCACACAGTACTGTCGTGCCAAAATAAAATTACAATACTGCAGCCAATGTGTATAGTGGATGCAATGTATGCAATTCGTCGGTGATCGTTTTAGACATTATCGAACATACGGACCTCATATGAGATACCCTTTATTTTCGTATGAACTTCTGTATCCTCTCAGTCTGAAGTTGTCAGTACAGAGACATAATACAAGATCACAACATATACAAAAGCTCGTGTAAACAAATACACAAGTTGATGTTAACAATCTATATATAGGTGTTTTTGTCTAGTTCAGTGTACATAGCTTTATTTTTTTTTAAGTGAGACGATGTGCCAAGATGAAGAGAGGCTATGATCAGGGTTATGATAAAGCAAAGACAATACAATATGTGCCTGGGGAATAGATTCTATATTCGAAAAGGAATAGTAGAATTACAATCCACCAAGAAAGAGGGAGATACGCATGGAATTTTGCAATCACATGGAACTTGTGTGAAGGTATTGAAAAAGTTATTATCAATCACCTGCCGATACAAGAAATTGCATCTCATTGGGCTCTTCACAGCGTAGAGCTATGTAACAATTTATTCACATTTCAAGTTGTGTGATACCACAAATCACATTCTTTATAGACACACAAGTGGGGTTTCTTTGTAGCAAGGAGGTAGATATTGCGTGTGAAAAAATGAGATACATATCAGACGCTGTCACTTAAGTTGACTTTCCTTAACCCTTTAACCGCCAAAATATTCAAGCTGAATTTTCACCCACTTGAGGTTGTGTCTCGCTGACGCGATCCACAACTTCAAGTGAGTGAAAATTATTCGGATTTGACAAAATGGAGGTCAACTGTTTTCAAATATTGCTGATTGATGTCTCATTTTAAGTTTAACATGTTCATAAGGTGGTACATAATGTGCTAATAAAAAATGAAAATCCGAATATATGCGGCACCGGCGGTTAAAGGGTTAAGCTACCGCCACTATCAAAAGATGCATTTCGTTAACATGTAAAGTAGCATATGCCACACAGTGACTGCTGGACAAAACGTCACATTGCAAAACCAGACATTGACGCCTAACATCAGTGTATGGGTCATATATCGTAGATTGTTCTGCTGCCAATCTACGCGATCCTTTTTTCTACAGCAAATCACAAAACATTTCAAAATATTGTGAATGTGCATTTGTTATTAACTGTGGGCAACAAACGAAACTGTTCTTGTTACATTGGATGTCTCTGCGAGAGATAAAGCTACCATGTAAGCTATTTTAAAACTTTGAATTGTATGGTCAGTCGGGCAGCGATTAATCTAAGTGGGTTGTATGTGCGTTTTGTACTTTTTCGCATTAGTCAATTCAAAGCATTGTTTTGATCACTTTATTTCTGTAATACTGGTCAAATGTAATTTAATTTTCGCCTCATCTCACCATCCATTCCCCCAGCAGGTGATATACTTTTATGTGTTAATATAAATGGTTGATCATGGTAAAAATTATTATTAGCCAAGAAACAATTATAGTGCAGATTCCTGAAATCATAATTGTTTATGTATGCGTGAACGTAGTCAGGTGAATATAGTTGACTCTGAAAGACCAAGCGATCTGTGGGCACCACTGTCAACATTTCGTATGTTGACATCAGACAGGTGATCAGATTTGTGGTTGTTGATTATTTTTTACATGCGTTGAATTTCAGGGGATAATCACTTTTAAGAAAAAAACATATATTTAATTCTTGCTATTTAACATAATGATGATTAACGATGACCTGAATATATTAACTATATATAATTATCGTTTCCTTAAAACACACTACACAATATAATGATTTTTTTTATTTTGAGAGAGCGTAGTTTGTCAACAATGTTTGCATTACTTTTGTCAGTGTAACTATGACAGTTCGTTTTAATTTGAGTACTTTTAATATAAATAGCTAATGGACTTGTAGAACATTTGGTTGAATTTATATTTGCCGACTATTTCCGTTTCTATTTTTTGATTAAACATAATAAGGTCAACAATAACATTGATTTTGCTGTTACTCATCCTTCACGGAAAGATTGCAACAATAATACTATTTCTAGAATATAGTGCGTCTTTTACAATGCATATTAATATTGAATAAATTATATTATTGTGTACTGTGCATTACTAAAATATCAGAGATATATGCCAGATAATCATTGTGGCAAAAATATCGTTGAATCAATACTAAATCTCTCACTGGGAACATGAGAGACCGGTCCCTTTTAAATTTACTTTGACCTTGACCTTTAACCCAACAACCTAAAAAAGCCCACAATCAATTAAATATTGCCAGAAAACCCTTAGAAACAATCTGTAACACATGAAATTCAAAGAGACAGTTTAAAAGTTATATGCATCAGATATTTATGGCGGCCATCTTGGATTTTGACTTTTTGTGCATTTCCTGTAAAAAATTGCAAGGTCGTCCACCTAGGTTGTGTTCCTGAATATTTGTAGGAATTATTTCCATAGGCCAACCTTTTACAGCAGGCCATGTCTGTTTTCATAAAAAATGGTGGTTTGGCTCCATGGTAATATGCAATTTCAAAACGCCTTGTTTGTTTGTGATGAGTGATATTTCTCACAAAACGCGTGAAAATCAACACACACTAGCCCTATGTAAGATTGGGATAGCCTTCGCTCAACATTTCCCATGCTGGCCCAACATTAACCCAAAATCAAGTTAGCATGTCAAACTGCTAGGGATATTTTTTATTATAATATGACCTAATTTATCCCCAAACGAAAAAATCATTTGGACAGAGGATATAATCCAGTGATTCAGAGCTTTGAATAAGATCGATGCAACACTGAAAAGATGGTAGTGCCCTCGGTACCGCTTCACAAAGTCATAAGACAGTGTCTGTTCACTTGTAAGTAAGCGGGTACTGCATTTTGTCTTTGTACATAAGAGTACACTGCATTCAAATCTGAATCCTGACTGTGTCCTGTCGTGCAAAGCCAAGATGCAGTAGCTCCTTACTTTTCAAGTAAGCAGTTACTGCCTTTTGGCACTACAGAGCAGTGCAAAGCTACCTAATACCAGAAGTGTCCGCGTGTGACTATACAGTAAACGGTATTTGTTTTGACATCATTATATCTTGTGATTATGAAACACCGATGTAATGATCTATCATCATAACGTAATCAGGTAATTATGTGATGCGTATTTCTGCTGTTGAAACTTATTACCATTCACCACCCCTCCTCCCACACACATCTCCTGCAGTACGGGTGAGGGGTTTTAGACATGTTTTTTGTAGATTTAAAACTTTAACTGAAGTCGAAAATGTACAGATCTTATATGAATGAATGGTGCCAATATTGTACACTTCTCTAGCCAATCACAGGGCTTATTTGTTCTAGTTGTCTGAACGAATAAATTAATGGATGCTGTACTACATGGATTGGTGTTGCACCTAAAACGTTAAAGGGACCCCTTGGGATGAGACATTTTCAATGGTGTCAATTTTGTAAGAATAATTTATATGAAGCTATATAACCTACTGATCTTAACTGAAAATACATAAAAGTCAAAAAACAATTTTGAAGCACCGAAAAAGAGTGAAATAATTATATTTCCAGGTCGTATATTGCCATGTAAACAAAACAAGTCAGCAATATACAGCACTTTACACCACATGATATATTCCCACGTCTTGGACGGTAAGGTCAAAGCAATCGCGGCTAATTGGTGTCTCATAGTCAGGACATGGGGGGACACACCTGCAGCACTGATGGTCTGCTCAACGCTGGGCCGACGGCATCAACTTGTGGCCCAATGCTGTGCTAGCCTTCAACCATCTTTTAGGAGAACTCATTATATGTTTGGGTTTTGTCTGGATTCTTTTAAATATTGTTAGAAAATGTTTCTAAAAATCTGAAATTTCTGAAATATGTAATGAATGCTCTGTGGGATACACTACTTCATTACAACATTAAAAACGAAAATTGATGTCAGCATACTGAGTCGCTTTAATTAATATTATTTGCTACCGTGTATAACAGAACAGTTACCATGGCACAAATCAATATAGGTGAAATATTAAGGTGTAAAATGAATAAACGAACACAAGAGAAAAAGCACAACAAAACGAAAGAACTGATAACTTGAAACAAAAAAAAGCACAAAAAAAGTTAAGGCAGGAAACAGATAAAAGTGTACATACCCTCATCTTTCCAATATATAGCTGTGTTCATATCTGTTGTTTTTCGTATGCTGGTCACACTTCTTCTCGTCAATAATTTGTTATTTTTGTTTCTCCAATTATTTCCCGTTATGCTTCTGGCATTTTTCAATAATTTATCATTATAAAGACTCGTTTCATATTTATGTTATGCAGCTATTTATAATTTATCATTGAAATATATATTTTAATTTATAATTGTGCACATCATTTTATTAGACAAAATGAAATCAGATAAACACGTCATATTAAATGACTTCTTGGAATCCCGTCTATTAATAGCAGGCTTGTCGACAATATCCTGTAATAATCTAATATAATTTATAGCTTGTGTCCCTCTTGCCTGGCGAGGCCGGCTGATTCTATATAAGTATGGCCGAGTATAAAACGTTAATGGATTATTCACTATAGCAGAACAGTGATAATGAATGCTTCTAGCCAGGAGTATGTACTATTTTCACAATCTATTTCGCGGGAGATATGAATTATTAGAATGACAAAAACAAATCGGAAACAGAAAGAGCAAAAAGAAGGTTGGCCAGTAAGCTGACGTAATATACTTTTCCACATGGCTGTGTTCATATCTGCTGTCTTCAAATGCTGGTCAACCGTTTTTGCTCTCGTAAATTTGTACTTTTAATTTTCTTAGCATTTTTTAATATAAATTATGCGCATTGCATTTACTGTGATCAAATTTGTTCTTCACGTATCTCATGCAGCTATTTATATAACACATCAATTGAATTGAACCTTTTTGATTATTTCTATTCGTTTGCGCAAATAATGCGGATAATATATGTTATATGAGGCGAAAGGGAATCAGATAAACGCGACGCGTAAATGAAATGATTTCTTAGAATTCCGTCTATTAGCAGGGGGCACCTGACTTGTCGATAATGCTGGGTAATAATTTGACAATGCCCGTCTTTTATTTGTGACACTGTGTCGTCGATGATGGCTGATAGCGCTTCCAATAGGATAAAAAAAACTTCCCATAAGATAACATATTGTCCCCTTGGATATAAAGGGGTGTATCTGCCACTTTGGCAGATACACCCTTTTATATTCGAGGGGACGATATGTTGTTTGCTCCAAGGTTGCCTTATTGTCGGTGATACATGTTGCACCAGCGTCTTTAAGAGAATACTACAATTAATATGTAATAATTCATTATTTGAGAGATTGTTTATGACTAATCTCGATGTGCCTTTATGAGGAACGCAAAAAAATGTTACATACATAGATTCGATAACTTTTTGACAGAAGATCGCGACTAAAACTGTTTTTAACTTTGAAAGTTTAAACGTGTGTTTAGTCAGTGAAACTTAAAACGACTCTCCTCCATCTTATGAAAATGTTTATAAATCATTTTAACTCATGCACTTGAAGCTGTGGATCGCGTTAGCGCGACACAGCTTCAAGTGCATTAGAGAAAATTAACTAGGCGATTGAAGAGTTAACACACCGCTGTGAATTCGTATGGATCACTTCTTCACAATGGCTGCAAATTAATTATTGATGGTGAACAATAAGCGATACAAATAGGGCATGCGACACATTGTCAACTGATTTTACATCTTACTACAGCTGGAACGAAGCTGAAGCGAGCTGCTCAATATTAATAAATTAATAACGATTTATGTAAAAATTAAACATTAAATGGAGAGGGGGGTATCACACAATGCAGTATTATTACAAAAAAAAGTATTTGATATAGTAAATTAATATTCTTAAATATTATCATACGCACAATCGAAATTGAATGGTCAAATTATGCTTCAAACTTATAGAAGGGAACACTGGAAAGGCTTTGAGGTATTTGGGCATACCCAACACCGCAAATTGACAGACGGATGGATACGCTCATTCAAATTCGTTTATTCAAATATACGAATTAGAAATTATTATCACAATAAGTAGTACATGATGACAATTATTCTAGATACACTATTTTTATACATGCTAGAACAATCTTTTTTCAATGTATAATGTTTGATGAATGGATGTAAAATATTATTTTGCATTTATTTTCATTAAGCATCAATCTATAGTCTATGACACACTTATCTGAAGCGCATGCTTTTCGTCGATTTCTCCGTTAATTCTGCACCGATTTTAAAGAAATTTTGCACAGGACATTTCCACGTGATGTCCTAACACAGGTAAAAATTTCGCAAAATTATATTCAATATTTCAAAAGTTAGACCATTTGACATGTAATAAAATTCCAGAATTAGTGTAAGGGGTTTATAGAGGGACGTCATATTTTCAATTTACTACATGTCAAATGGTCTAACTTTTGCAATTCTGCGTATAACCTTACGAAATTTTGGTAGGACATGATTGTTAGGACATGACTTGGAATTGTCCTGTGCAAAATTTCAAGGAAATCGGTTTAGAATTGACGGAGAAATCGACGAAAAGCATGCGCTCCAGATAATTGTGTCATAGACTATAGTCATGCTGTTTGCAATGACAATACTTAATTATTCTCTTAAGCATATCCTTAAAATATAAACCGTTTGATGTATTTTTTCGATGGTATATTAGGTCCATTTATTATAAATATATACATGTATATATATATATTTTAATTTTGCTAACAAGTAGATAATCATTTTTTTCATAAGTGAATTATCATGTTTATCATAGAACCTTCCTAATGATATTGATTTGCACATAACTAACTCCCACAAAGACAGTCTCATAATAAGCATGCTAATATTTCAATGCACATTGAACACAATGATAGCAAAAAACATTCTGGATCAACACACTGATAGAAGCAACCTAATTTGTACTCGAGAAAAACAGCATAAAGGAAAACAGCAGAACAAAAGAGACAGGTAATGGATATTCGCAAAACCACCATTATGTAATAGCGTTGTCATGACGCCTACTGGTCACATGATAAAGTGAAGAGCGGTGCGTGGGGTGAGTGAACTGCGTCGTAAGCCCAGCACAAAGCTGGACCAACGTTGAGTCAACGTTTAACATAATAACTGCATAACGTGTAACATTAGAGTAAGAAGGTTGCGAAAAAAATAAGACGCACCGTCTCTCTCCAACCTGATACATCCTAATGGAGTTGTTGATCCACACAAAGGAGGGGGTGTCTCCCCCAGCAAACACCCAATGCTGTTTCAATGGTGGGCCACCATTACAACAGCATTGGGTGAATGCCTCGTATTTTCTGGGTTATGCCATACCTGGTCATTGACACGAGGCTACATGGTAAACACGGAGGGGTTCTAATAACAATCCGTCAAATAACAAGCTGAGTCTTTCATTTGATCACAGTTTCTCCATGCAGGTCAAAATCTAAATCATGCTGGACAAACACAGTAGAAGTTTTGGTTCTTTTTTTGTTGTTAAATTGTTTCTCATGTGGACAATCGCAGCTCTAAAAAGTAGAACGTCAATAAATTGTATTTCAAAAATGATAATTTTGCTCGTTTGCTGCTGGAAATAGCAATGGCAGGAAGCGAACAAGCACTGAAAAGGTTGATTTGAATTTTCAACCACTTGAGGTTGTGTTTCGCTACCGCGAACCACAACCTCAAGTGGTTGAAAATTATTCAAATTTGTTTAATTTTGGGACCAAACATTAGCAAATATTGATGTTTAAACAATCATTTTATTTTCAATAACAATGATTTATTCGGCTAATAAAACGGACTAAAAACGACTTTTGTCCTGAAAACAATTCTGTCAGTATTTTCCGCTTATATTAATACACATTTAAGCAACGAAATGTATTTATATTTCTAGCAAAAATGACAGCCTCGTGATGCAGTCCGTTCGTTGGACTAATTCCGAACGTAAATGTCATGTTTTTCACTGGCGTTTTATGTGGTTTAAAACCTGCTAGGAGAAGAAGGGGTCAGACGTTTTTTGTCACTGTGACAGACTTGGCAGGAGATTTGTGAGAAGCTCTGACTGGCACCCCAGCTAACACAAAACATTTGTACAGCATTTATACAACGTCGGCCCAACGTCTTCGACGTTGGTCCAGCATTGTATAAATGTTATGCAAATGTTTTGTGTTTGCTGGGACTCTGCCAATCCCGATGCCACTGAAAAACCGTCATTATGAAGTAAATAGGACATGTGACATTATGGACTGTGGCTGTCATCCACCGCCAGTATAATTACTCTACTATATATTGCGACGGTGGTCCAGCACTGGCTCAGCATTGGGCTCATGTCTCGTGTAGACAGCCACAGCTTGAACATGTGACGCCCTTTTTCCATCTATGCACATAACATGGCATATTTTAAAATCATATTCATTGAATATAAAAAGGAATAATACATTCTCGTAAAAGTTACGATATATCTCAGGCTTCGGATTGGCCGAGAAGCTTTGCTCGTTATAAAGATTAATGGAGGTGGGATGCTCATTAGCCCATCATACACTGATCCATGCAGGACGTAACTGGAGCCGATGAGATCACAGTCCATGATCCGTGGAGAATAATTAACGCCAGCATTCATACATGAAGATACAGACACCTGGATAACTTTGCTTCCCAAATCTCCTATTTCACTATGGTCTTGACAAGAGTGGACGAATGGCAAAGGTTGCGTTCTGAGGTACTACTACTACTACTACTACTACTACTACTACTACTACTACTACTACTACTATCACTACTACTACTACTACTACTACTACTACTACTACTACTACTACTACTACTACTACTAATACTATTACTACTACTACTACTACTACTACTACTACTACTACTACTACTACTACTACTACTACAACTACTACTACTACTAGGCCTACTACTACTACTACTACTACTACTACTACTACTACTACCACTACTACTACTACTACTACCACTACTACTACTACTACTATCACTACTACTACTACTACTACTACTACTACTACTACTATTATTATTATTATTATTATTATTACTACTACTACTACTACTACTACTACTACTACTACTACCGCAAGGGTCTGTTCTTGGACCCTTGCTTTTCACACTGTATACAGCTGATTTAGGTGAAATCATCAAGAAACACGGACTAAGTTATCACATGTATGCAGACGACACACAATTGTACATTTCTTTTTCGCTCACAGATGCGGAAACATTCATGCAGCGACTGGAAGCTTGCATTCGTGACATAGATATATGGATGGCAAAAAACAGACTAAAGCAAAATGGGGAGAAGACAGAGGTCCTCTACACATACAAGGCTGGATTTTCGTCCAAACATTCTCTGAGACCATTACAAATTGGTGGAATGAACATTCTTCCTGCTGAGAATGTGAAGAGTCTTGGAGTGACACTAGACAGCTGTCTGACCCTTAACCCGTTTGTGACGAGCCCCGGAGATCTCCGTGATTTAGGGAGACCATTCAGATACGAGGCCCGGAGATCTCCGGGTTTGATTACATGAGATAACTATGACGTCATAAAATAATCTCGTATCAGAAGCAGCTCAGTAGCATAATAATCTCGTGTTCAACGGGTTAATAAACATGTCAGTGCCGTTTGCAGTGCTGCTTCTCTGCACATCAGAAACATTGGAAAGATTCGTCATCTTCTGACTCAATCTACCACTGAAAAGTTGGTACATGCCTTTATCACTGCTCGACTGGACTATTGTAACAGCATCCTGTACGGCCTCCCCAAGAGGCTTATTCAGCGTTTACAGCGTATTCAGAACACCGCAGCACGCCTGGTGACACGCACCAATCGAGATGATCATATAACACCAGTGCTTAAAGGCCTCCATTGGCTACCAGTGCAAGAGTGAATCATGTTCAAGATACTGCTACTCACGTACAAAACTATCCATGGCAGCGCGCCATCATATTTATCTGAGTTAGTTTCAAGCTACACTCCAAGCAGAAGCCTTCGCTCATCATCAAAAAACCTTCTCTGTCGGCGCAAGACTAAACTCTTACAGTACGGAGGCAGAAGTTTTTTCAGTGCAGCGCCAAAGCTGTGGAACGAACTCCCGGATTCAGTGCGGAAGTGCGAATCCTTAGATGTCTTCAAAAGCGCCTTGAAGAAGCATCTTTTCTGTAACGCCTACCTTTAATTGTGTAAAGCGCACAGAGCACTGTATGTGCGCTATAGAAGAACTTATTATTATTACTACTACTACTACTACTACTACTACTACTACTACTCCTACTACTACTACTAGGCCTACTACTACTACTACTACTACTACTACTACCACCACTACTACTACTACTACTACTACTACTACTACTACCACTACTACTACTACTACTACTACTACTACTACTACTACTACTACTACTACTACTACTACTACTACTTCTACTACTACTACTACTATTATTATTATTACTACTACTACTACTACTACTACTACTACTACTACTACTACCACTACTACTACTACTACTACTACTACTACTACTACTACTACTACTACTACTACTACTACTACTATTACTACTATTATTATTATTACTACTACTGCTACTACTACCACTACTACTACTACTACTACTACTACTACTACTACTACTACTACTACTACTACTATCACTACTACTACTACTACTACTACTACTACTACTACTACTACTACTACTACTACTACTACTGCTGCTATTATTACTACTACTACTACTACTACTACTACTACTACTACTACCACTACTACTACTACTACTACTACTACTACTACTACTACTACTACTACTACTACTACTACTACTACTACTATTATTATTATTACTACTACTACTAATACTACTACTACTACTACTACAACTACTACTACTACTACTACTACTACTACTACTACTACTACTACTACTACTACTCCTACTACTACTACTAGGCCTACTACTACTACTACTACTACTACTACTACTACTACTACCACTACTACTACTACTACTACTACTACTACTACTACTACTATCACTACTACTACTACTACTACTACTACTACTACTACTACTACTACTACTACTACTACTACTACTACTACTACTACTATTATTATTCTTACTACTACCACTACTACTACTACTACTACTACTACTACTACTACTACTACTACTACTTTGTTTGTCTGGCGAGCACGATGTGCTTGTATTGCCCTGTGTGGGATGTTGCTCGACTAGCGAGGAGGAGGAGGAGGAGGAGGAGGAGGAGGAGGAGGCGGAGGAGGAGAGGAGGAGCAGGAAGAAAAGGAGGAGGAAGAGGAGGAGGTGCTGATTTATCGTACAACAACACCGATATTTCAGTGTCCAATTTAAATTTCCTATCAAACGCAGTCACCAACGCATTCCACAATCACTTTGAATAGAAAAGCAAAAAACGAACTGGCAGAAATTAACCATTCAGACTAACTAATCCACCGCGCAAAGGGAAACAGCAGTAACTGCTTACTTTCCAAGTAAGCAGTTACTGCTGTTTGTCTTAGCACGGCAGTAATGATGTGACATCAGGGTTAACTTGATTACAGCGTGTGACGTGAGCGGTGCAGGCGGCAACTTGAATCAGTTGCATAATGCCCCCGGAGAGACGCATGGAAATGTCGGCACGTCGACTCCTGATTGCGCATTTTGGGCCCCGTGGGATGACGGCTTGGGACCCATCTGCGGGGGCGTCATTTAGCCAGATCAATATATTACGTGGCAGACAGGATCGCGGACATTGTCCAGGATCGCCGCACGTATGGATCATTGTTTTCTCGTAGAGCACAGGAATCCAGGAGCGACTTGATTGCTGCACAGCAAAAAATAGAACAAATGTGCTTTGCATTGACGCTCATTTGACGTTGTCCTGTAGATGCCAATACTGCTATGCAAAGTGTTGCCATGTCTATAAAACAAAAGCTGCGTTTTCACTTTCTATATCTATTCCATGCAGAAGTCTAATTGTTGAATGTGTAACATACTTGAGTGCGTCATGCGACATTTCGGCTTCTAGGGGACGAATTATGTGCCTCAATTTGTGAATACTGTGTATGGGTCTATATCATAATTCTGCAATATGTAAAATACGCTATCAAATTGTATATATTATAATAATATAATACAGAATTGTATTTGTCTAGCTGAGTGAAAGCTGGAAGTTACAGTTACATATAATAATATCGTCTGACAGGATCATCTGGTTGAATTGAATTGATGTGAAGGGACTGCATAAGTGTGTTGCTTGAAAGGGACTGCATACATGTATACATGTCACCATGTCAATTTTGAAAAAATAAATGTACATGAAGTTATATACCCCACGGATCTTAAATAAAAATTGGTGTGTGAAAACGAGGATTGTGGTGATTTTCCTGCAGCACCGGTTGTCTGCCCAACGCTGGGCCGACGGTATCAATATGTAATGTTGCCCAATGCTGTGCTAACATAACCATCCTTTAGGTGCACAAATTGTTTCTTGGGGTTATATCTGGATTCTTAGAAATGTTGATAAAAAATGTTTCTAAAAATCTGAACATTTTGAAAAAACTGCATCATGATCTGCGGGATACACTACTTCACTACAAAATTAAAACCCCAAACTGATGTCATCCAACGGTGCCCCTATAACACTGCATAATAGGAACCTGTGGAGCCGACAGTCATGAATGTCATATCACGTTATCCCAGCAGACACAATATGTTGACCCTGGCCCCTCAACAAATAAAAATGTAGTGTCAACATTACTGAAACACAGGCGCACGAACCCTGCAACTTGGCTAACTAACTGATTTTAAAAAATAGAATTTTCAATTTAATCATGGTGCATGTGAATAGAATGGTGTGAATTCGCTGAGCAGCGCGCGGCACCTGAGCCTAATTTTAATTTATCCGGTTTTAATTTAGTTTTGGCCAAAAAATACAGTTGCTTTATTAAAAAATTGTTGTCATAGCTGACTTGAATGTCTAAACATTTGCAGATAGATCCTATCTTTACTGCATGTCTGAAGTAGTAGCGATTTGACTCGCTAGGTGGTGCTAGTTATGTCGAAAGTGACCTTGAGGCGAGCAATATATATCACTGGTGCTTGATAAAAGTGACTGCTGGGGAATTTTGAAAATCGACACCTTCCATATTTTTATTAGTGAAATGGAAGTATTAATGTCTGGAAAATGTATAGTTAGCGACATATTCTGCTGGACTCTGTATGTAGCAGTAGGGCCTACTACATGTATGCTGCCACGGGCAGGGTGATAACCCAGCAAACATGGGGCATTCACCCAATGCTGTTTCAATCCTGTGCCAGCGTCGAAGACGGTGGACTAGCATTGAAACAGCATTGGGTGAAAGTCCCGTGTTTACGTCTATATTCTTGAGGACAGCCAATGAGAAATGTATTCCACCAAGCCCCGTTAATCTCAGACAAACCAGCCTACTGGTGAGAGAGTACGACGAAAACAGTCAGAATACTATTATGTGCATTACGTTAATCTTTTAATCCACGAATAGAAGCCATAACCACATGCACATAATTTCATTTTACTCACTTGAAATTGTATTTTGCACACACAACTTCACCTAGGTAAAAAGTATCTGTAATATCTAATAGGTCTACATCAATTGTGCTAATGTACAACATCTTGACGTACTAATAAGAATGATAAAAAACGATCATAGTCATGATTCAAGCTTAAAAGATCGATCTAGTTTGTAGCTCTCCCTAAACCTTCTAATCTAACGCATCAAAGTGTCATGTTAAATTCATCTTTATGTAGATTTATTTCTGTCTGTGCGCCTTTGATCAAGAGAACCAGTACGGTTTGATGTTGTCCTGGAAATGACGCTGTTTTTGTTGCGCTTCCAATTTCAAATCTTCAAAAAATTATCTTTGTCTAATTATTGTTTAGTGAGCGCGTATTATATTGATTGGTGAACAAAGCCTTTCAAACAGTGTTTTATTAGTAGGCCTACTGTCGTGCAAAGACAAACAGCAGTAACAGCTTACTTTTCAAGTGCGCAGTTAATGTTACTATCTTTAGCCATGCTAAGCCGAAAGGTAGTAAATTGTAAAAGACTGCCATTAGGCCTCGTGCAGAGTGGTGCTGTGGAACAAAAGTTTCTGGCTGACCAGTTCTCCCCAGCAAAAACAAGACGTTGAATTAATGTTAAGTAGACGGTGGACCGACGTGAACCTAACATCAATTCAACGTCTTGTGTCTGCTGGGTCAGGTCAGCTGGAAATATCACGAACTACCCAGTGAACACAAAATATTTGTATACCATTTGTACAATGTTGGACCAACGTCGAAGACGTTGGGTCGACGTTGTACAAATGGTATACAAATGGTTTGTGTTTACTGGGTAGGTGCTTGCTAATTGCATTTCACGTGTAGCATGGTTGAAACATTTACGAAACAAAACATTGCAGTCGAAACCCAAACAAACCTGCCTGACCATCGACCTGGGTGACAACACACATAACCCAGTTATCCCAGAGCGCTGACACAATGCTGTGACGGTGACGGGCCAGCATCGCAGATGTTGATACATCATTAATCCAGACTTGGACAGGTTTTTTTCGGCCAGTGTTTACTTTTATTTTCTGTTTACATCACAAACATCTCCAAGACGGCCACAATGAGGTTGGGTCAACGTCTGACCTCTGTCTGAAATTGCAGGCCAGCGTTGACCCAGAGCTGGTTCAATGTCTCCTTCACCAAGGATCCAGACTGTGTACTATGTGTGCTGGCAACTAGACGTGCATCCTTGCCGACACGAATAGTGGGTGGAATGCGGCCCAACGCTGGGCCACATGTCACAGATAGTCAACAAGTGATGGGCGAGCGATTGTCGGAGAGATTCCACCCAGTACAGATCGATGTCACACCCGGCAGACAGAACACTTTAAATCAATGTTGGATTACCGTTGGTCCAGCGTCGTCGACGCTGGACCAACGTTAATCCAACAGTGATTTAACGTCTTGTGTCTGCTGGGCTTTAGATATTGATATCTCGACCACTAATTGATCGTCCGCTTTTTACGCAGACTCCAGCTACCATGGTACACCGGCCCAATAAAGTCAGAATGCTGGGCAAGCTTTTATAACGCTGGGCCAGCTCTGGGCCAGCGTGTATGACGCTGGGCCAGAATTCTGACACTCAGTGTTTATGAGCGGAATATCACCTGAGCACATGTCATTGGCCCAGTCCCAGCTCAAAGTTGAATCTTTTTTGTACCAGTAATTTCGACGCACCATGTTGGCCCAAAATAATTTGCTGACATTCCGCGCTTTCGCATAATAACCAGACAAATTTTGCTAACATTTTTTTCAAGAGAAGTGCTTTTTGTGCTCTATGTTTAAAGGGATCCTTTGGGATGAGTAATTTTCAATTTTGTCAATTTTGAAAATGTAATTTAGATGAAGCTATATAGCCTAAAATACAAAAAAGTCCAAAAAAAACAATTTTAAAGCACCGAAAAAGAGTGAAATAGTTATATTTCCAGGTCGTATATTGCCATGTAAACAAAACAAGTCAGCAATATACAGCACTTTACACCACATATTACCACGTCTTGGACGGTGAGATCAAAGCAATCGCCGCTAATTGGTGTCTTATAGTCAGGACATGAGGGGATTCACCTGCAACACTGATTATCTGCCCAACGCTGGGTCGACGGCATCAACATGTGGCCCAATGCTGTAGGAGCATTCAACCGTCCTTTAGCAAGTGTTTAGATAGATAAAAAGTTTGTTTAGGTTTTAAGCGGACTCATAAAAATGTTGATAAAAATATTTTTTTAAATCTAAAAAAAACCCCATAATCTGGGGGATAAACTACTTCATTACAGAACTAAAAACGAAAATGGATGTCATCCCAAGTCTCCCACAGTACTGAATCTTTACGAGTGAGCGAGGAAGAATCATTTTGTTTCTTTGATGCCAGAGTGGGGGGACGAACCGCGGTCAGATCCCATGCAGTGCGGCCGCGCTAAGTCAAGAGGCAGTATGTGTCCTCGCAACGCAGTGTAGTACCCCCAGATATTACGAATTCATATGATCACCATGTACCATACAGATCTGTTTATAAATCACTGACATTTAAGCACAAATAAAAAACTCGGCACACGAAATTTTACACACCAAGGGTATCTGATGGGTGCACATGCTACCAAAACTACTATTGGCGCCGCATACCGATTGCTTTTAGTGTCAAAGCTGGAGGAATTAGTGTTTCCCGAGCACATTAGTAGCTTTAATAGATATTTTGTGATTTATTTAAGTAGTGTCAAACTCTGGTGCACCAACCAAGGTGACAGGAGATCGACAAAAAATGTTGTGTTACAGATGGATGGGATGGTTCTATGTTTTTTACGCTAGAGACATGACAGTTCTGGCACTAGATGACAAACTGACATGCGACAACACCGGCTTATTTTTTTGGTTTCAACGGCATAAATATGTCTATGTTCAAATCTTGAAAAGAATATTGTTGCTACAGCAGTGGCTATCAATACGTCCCCTTGGTTTTGAAAGGGTGTATCTGCCACTTTATAAAGTGGCAGATACACCCTTTCATATCCAGGCGGACGAATAACATTATCAGGAGTAAGGTGCGTCTCTTTTAAAAGACACTAGGACACATCAGCATATCACATACATTATACAATATTACTGACAGTGATACTACTTACTATATCATTTTCATAATTGTATTGGGATAAATTTTATATTCCATTTTTAAAGTTAGACAATTTATACACAAGTGGATGATTGTTTGATAATATTGCTCTATATAGCAGGTTCACTTTACATTCATTACTCACGCTAATAGAGCCATCTTTCATTTTTTAACCCTTCAACCGCCGGTCCCGATTATATATTTTTTTTTATTTTTTTAGCACATTTAATACTAGCTTTGAAACATTTTAAATATAAAACGTGACATAATTATATCAATCAACATGATTTCAAATTCACCGACCTCGATTTTGTCAAATCTAAATAATATTCACCCTCTTGAAGTTATAGATCGCGTCAGCCAGACACAACCTCAAGGAGATAAAAAAAAACAATTAAATAATTTGGCGGTTAAAGAGTTAACCAATAAAATGTCATTCACTCTGATCAAACGGACATTTTACTTCTAACAACATTTATTGATGTGTCACTAAAAAGGAATTCACAGTAGTTGTTGTTTGAAGTCAAAGAATTTGTGTTACATAATTAAAATGTATCTGAATATTGATATGACAACTAATTTTGATTAGAATAGTGTGATGTCTATATCTCAATTTGGTAAGTTATGCAGCACATTTAGTATATGTGACGTGCCATATCAAAACCAGTTCTATGTCACAAAATATAGAAAATGAGTTAGTAAGTGGAGTTTGAAGAGCCAGCGCTCAGGTTTCAAATGCACCAAAAATTATAAATATATCTCAATCATTTAGGAAATCATCGATAAAACAAAATTTGGAAACTTAAGCCCAAAATTTTGCAAAATGTTGAGAAAATGACCTACAAAGTTTAAATTTAATTGACAAATAGTTTAAATAGTTCAAAATAAATCATAAGAAATAAAACTAGGGTATCTTCAAAATTTTGTACTTATATATCTTTGAAGTTGTATTTTCGATCAGCGTTAAAAAAAAAAATTAGCCAAAAAAATAATATTTTAACAAAACATGGCCATAACTCTAAATCTAAAGCTCCGACATAGGTCGGGTGCCGATGTGGCACGTCACATATAGATCTGGACGGTACTGTTTTAAATGCAATTCTCATTTAAAAATGCTAAGGTTAGAATGTGTACATATAATAATTATCACAAGATTGTATAATAATTATACTGATCGATAAAGCCAAAAGGCAGTAAATACTTACTTGAAAAGCAAGCAGTCTATTCTGTCGTTTGGCTTTGTAAGCATCCAGTATGCTAATCTGTAAGCCCCATGGTCGTTTTCTGGAAGTCCTCATTCATTTGATGTTTTTTATATATTTTATTTCAACTATTGTAAGGAGATAAATGCACGTCCCAGTCAACACACAATAATTGTATAGCAATTATACAACGTCGGACCAACAGCTTCGACGCGACGTTGGTCCATCATTGTATAAATGGTATACAAATGTTTTGTTTCCGCACCCAAAGTACACAATCATTATAAGAACATACTTCTATTATAGACATTCACGTTACGTGACAGTTTCTGGTTTATCTTTTGACCTGCCCCCCCCCCCTTCCACTGGACATCTTAACATCTTAAGGGCTAAGCACGACTACTTTTTAAAAAAATTTATTAATGGTAAATCATCACTGTCATTGGGAATAAAACGTGTGTTTCAACATCAAGCGTTGCTATTTTTCTGAGTATTTTTTACCCTCGAGGCCTATACTTGGAACAGGATAAATTAAAGGGCAAATGTACATTAAAATGGCGAGATGAAGCAAATATGTCCTAATTAGCATTAATTATTTTTTTTGCCCACATGAGGTTGTGGTTCGCGTTGGCGATGCGGTGGCGAGGCACATCTTCAAGTGGTTGAAAATTTTAATTTTATAGCGTTTTTTTAAAGTTAAGATTTATCTTACCTTATTTTTGTCCTGTCCACAAAAAGACTTAACGTCAATTTCAAGTTATCTAACGGCGAGAAGATATAAGATGAAAAAAATTATTGTCAGTGGGATGGGCCCCAGACTCTCATATAATTATTAAACAGGTAATTGGGAGGGGAGAATCTAATTGCAATAAAATGGTTTAGAATATGGCGATAAGTCAACATTTATGTGATCTCTGTAATTTTGAAATACAATCGGATCATTTATACTTAAACTTTACCATGTTTGCTTCAAGGTCACTGACGAGCTCCTTCATGGAGGTGCATGTGTCAAAATTGGTGGCTTATGTTCATTTAATTGTAGTGTTTTAGTCCGGGAGCATCAGTTTTATGACCTCAAATGTGTCGCCGACAATGAGCTGTAATTACCACACTATGTACTGTTTATTCAAAACCAATGGTCTGTAAAGCATCAAATTACCTAGGTGTTATTATTAATGTCAGCATGACTTGGGCAGTTGCCTTAATGATGCCTCATAGGTGTGTCTATTTATTGTCACAAAATATAATATATTAATATGAAATCTAAGGTAATGTATGTATAAATCTGATATGATTATAATATAATTTTCGTCAAACAAAAAAAATAAATAAAATATTTATAGATGTATAACATTATTTTGTATCATTATGTACTATCCATGTACGTTATGAGTTCACAGTTACTGTCATTTTGCTTTATACAGGGCATATTCTGATATAAAGAAATCATTATTTACAGACCATACCGAAAATAAATATATGTATATTTTTCTTGGTAGCAATTAATGTATCTCACTGAAAATGACATTGTTTTTTCTACAATCATTTTTCTATAATTTTTATACTTAGATATCCATGTTCTATGGCGGCTATATATTTGAACAACTGCATTCAAATGAAAAACCTGAGCCACAGGAAAGCAAACCAGGCAAGGAATGCTCATCAATGGAAAAGGTGTGTGTAATTAATTGAACAATCTTGTTTTAATATGTTTGAAACTGGTATGTGATTAATGTGCTAATAAAAAATATGAAAAATGAATATGGCGAGGTTGCCAACAATAACGATTTATATATTCACAATACATGAAATAATTTGAAGTCAAGATTTTTGAACACTAGATTACATATGTATATTTTTCATATGAAATGAAATGAAATGAATCGGCCTTTAGGCCACCTTTGTGCGCATATAGGCTAAACTTGGCCAGGAGAACCTCCTGAGGATGGTGAGATGATTGAGATGACACTGTTCTCCAGACACAGGGTTCGAAATTCGAGCCCTGGCGGTCTGAGGCCGAGCATGCTACCTCTCAGTCACGGAGGCTCCCCACAATACTGACTTTCACACGTGGATGGGGAAGAAACATTGTTTCTTTCAAACCGCCGGGACCGGGAACCGAACCCCGAACTCTGGCGTGAAAGGCATTTTTTCATATGAGGTCAAGGTTCATGGTGGTGACAATGGTGAGTAATGTGTATCTTGTATCTGTTAAATTGCAATGATGTCAGTTTTAAACGCAAGAGAGCATCAATATACCAAACTACGAATGTCATTGAAATTGGGGGGGGGGAGGGGAATCCATGATCCATTGAAAGAACATGATGGACATGAGTTGTAGGCCTAAGTAGTTAGTGTCACTTGGCTTTGTACGGCAGCGCACAACGTTGAGCCAGGTGATATAAGTCTGCATGGTTCTATGGCTCTTTTATTCAGTGCCTTTAAATTATAAGTATTATAAACATTATTCTTTTGACATGAGACCTTGGCGAAACATACGCTCATTATCGGACCGGTTTCTAAAATCTCGTATTTGCTGCAGATATTTTGTTTTTTACACTTTCCCACAGCTGCATGGCTGGATTACGACTGTGATCGTATAATCTTGCTGTAGGGCAGATGTTTTGCTTAAGTTGAACGTGCGTTCCTACTGCGATCCACCTGTTTTAGACAACATCATCCCCAACAAACAAGACTCGTTGCCTCATAGTTGCTATGATATTGGTCCACCATCTACGACGCTGAGACAACATCACAGCAACACTGGGTACTTGTACTATACACAGGGCGGTATCCCAGCAAACACGAGACATTGAACCATTGTTGGTTTAATGTTGGTCCACCGTCTACGACGCTGGCCCAACATTGAACCAACAATAGCTCAATGCCTCGTGTTTGCTGGTATGTGGGTCACTCGACCATCCTCAGTACATGACCCAGTTTTCCTCCTGACGCAACAAGAAGATCAGCATTCTTCACACGGATACCAGCTGCTAAGCCGAAACAAAATACAGTCTGTTTATCAATGGCGCCCTAAAGAAACAGGTCGACACGGAATGACGTCAGAGAGGAGGGGACACCTCGTAGTCATGGCGGCGACAGGGTGTTTCCACGAAAGCTGGTTTTTTGCCTCTGTTATATAATTTATATTGGTGTGCGGCATAGTTTAGAGTAAAGTATTAACAACGATAAGTTTATAGATATAAAAAAGGCTGAATATTTAAACTATATAGGGCCTAAGGCTCTTACACATGTACTCGACATTTTGTATCAAGAATAAAATCGTAATTTCTGGACCAATACCTATAGTTTTCTCTAGACATCGTCTGCTGTTAGAGTAGGCCTTTCCATAGGCCCTTTGTGACTTTCAATTGATTCAATGTCGTCGGGGGTGGGCCAGCATTGATTCGATGTCAGGTAAATGCTACTCGTTTGCAGGGATGTAAAATACAAACATTTTTCGCAAGCAGCCTCTTGTTGTATACTATTTTTTTTATTATGTCACGATCACAATATTATCTATTTTTAAAATAGGAAATAATTGCACACGTGTGTGCAATTATTTTTTATTAAAAAAAAAGATAAAATTGTGATCGTGACATATCATTTTTAAGTATTATACAACGATAGGCTGTATATATAAAACAAATATTTAGGTCGTGACATATGTTTATATTGTGCATGTGAAAGTGTGAACACATGACGACTGTCCCATATAGCTCACTATCAACATTAGCAATCACACCCCAACCAGACTTTAACCAGACAAAACATCTTGAAGATTGACCCAGCATTGGCACGGTAAGACGTCTGCCATGCAAAACCGAAATACAGTAACTGCCTACCTTTCAGGTAAGCAGTTATTGCCTTTTGGTTTTGCAGAATTGCGTATTGTGAGTGTCCATTGAAAACTCTTCATTCCATGCATGGTCAATTTTCCCATGGATCTATCTTTCCACAATACATGGCCAGCCTCTTCCACATGCCGTGGAAATTGCACTTGTAAAATGAACCAGAGGGGAGTTATTAATTTATTAGTTCGGGCACCGCACTGTTTACTTGTGTTGCAGGGAGAGTTGCGCTCTGTTTAGAAATGACCACCCAAGTGCGTGCAAAGCTTTTCCGCGCGGCAAAATGAAAGCGTTCGTGCGCCGTCTCGCCAACGCCCAGCGGCGTTGGCGAGACGGCGCACGAACGCGCTGCGACCGCTGTTCCGCGAACAATGCTGGACAATGGGAGGCTCAGGTCGGCGGGATTTGTTCTCACGCCCGGACGGGGCGCGCCGTGTCAACATTCATAATACTCAAGTACCCGCGGTACTACCGTGGGCCGTGTCATTCCCATAGTATGAGGTCGACGCGTGAAGTACCGCGTCACGACACTCTGTCAGTGGAGTAGGCTAAATTGGATCAGTACTCGGTTAAGGGATCTAATATCGGGAACCACTTTTTAGGAAATAGACATTAAAACAACTTTAAATTTGCCGATAATAGGCCTACATGATTGTGTAGCCTACTTTTCTTTTTTTTTAACAATTTTGTTCCCGACTTTTGAAAAAACTGAGTTTTGAAAAATATTTCTCTATGACTTTTGTAAGGAAAATGTATGCGAACAAGAAAATACCCCACCTAAAGTTATAAAAGTATATACAGAAACAAATTGAAGCTTGAATAGTCGTAGAATAATAGTTTTTGTTTTTTACTACTTGTTTTCCACTTTTAAATAAAGAGAAAATCCTGATACTGATGAATCAAAAGAAAACACATCTAAGGGCAAGATAAGACTATAAGAAAAAGGCAATGACTAATTAATATAGGCTACCATTTGAAAATGAAGCGCGGTACAGCGACAAAAACATGAAGTTCATGAGAGTGAAAATAGCTATTGCTACGAAATATGTGAGCAGAAAACTGTCAAACTTAACATGGTTATTTAAATGGCAATATTGACAGTCATTGAAGGATAGAGCTATTCCCTAATACAAGTGGGCAAATATAAACCGATGTCATGTATATAATTCTAAGCTTTTATTTAGAGCCCCTTAATGGGTGGGGATAGGACAACAATCCTATCAGGACACCAGGAATGTGTGCGAGTGTGTGTGTGTGTGTGTGCATGGTTAACTTTAGTGGACTCTGTTGTACAGGAGGGTTTGTCATTGTGTGCACGGACCCAGTGACAGCTAGTGTACACACGAACAATGAAGGTCAAATATTCCTACCCCCCCCCCCCTCTACCCCCTCAAAACAAACCTCGCTCCTCCCTGAATCAAAATACAACAAAGTTCTGAGCATAGTACCAAGCAGAGGCAAACAACAGTAACTGCTTTCTTGAAAAGTAAGCAGTTACGGCCTTTGCTTCACAGAATAGGTTTGGTATGAAACAACATGCATGGGCCCATTAATAATGTACAGCGAGACAAGTCGTCAACTTTTTATTGAATAATAAATTATCGCTTTTCCGGGACACCGAAGCTGTGTGGTAAAAAAACTGAATATATACAAACGGACAGATAGATATTTTATTGACATAAAGGAAAATCATTGGAGACTTATTTGTCATAAAAATGATATGTACATGTAGGGCCTATATACAAGATGGTTAATTTGCCAAAATCACACGACAATTTACATGGTATCACATACAGAATTAAAATCATGCTAAAAGGCATTGCCATAGAAAACACACTGGCTATTACGATAAAAAATGATTACTACTTTAACATATTAGAATGTATTGCCAATATGTGAGCATAGCTGTCTATCATTTTGTCTCCCGCACCAAAACCAGAGATAGGGCTAAAATATAAGGACTGCGAACTATGCTTTTGCGAAAATATTGTAGACTCAATATGAATTTGAATATCACCTCGGCCTATTATTGTACAAGCATAAATTTAATTCCACTTTTTTTCATGACAGAAATGTGTTGATCATTTGTTGTGGCTCAAACTCATATTCGTTAGTTGAACGTGATTATTATAGGCCCTATGGTATTGTGTTTCTCCAGGTGACATGTCTCTGTGTTCAAAATAGGCCTACAATCCAATTGATCATGCCAACATAAAATATTAAAAAAAACTGTCCACAAACTGTAATTCGACACAATTCAAAGCTCTCATTAATTTAGAATAAAGTTCAACAACACATATTAGACGTCGAACCACTAATTGTCTACCAAAGCTGCTACGCTTTAAACAACATTGGTTGAACCAGTGGTGTAGTGTCCACTCTGTATTTAGATAGAGAAAATAAATTGTGTGGGTGAAAATTCGTAAATATTGGCGAAATAAGGTAATACAACCCACCCGTCTATCGTGGAAATAAAATTCCCCCCCCCCCCCCCCCAGGGTGGCGCACCATAATTATGCACCAACAGCGCGCGGAATAAGGCAGGAATGCGCTGCACGGCATTGACCTTGTCCCGCGGAGGACACTTGGCCGGGTGCCAGTTCTCGGCCAGTGTTTGCAAACAAAACCAGACGAGCGTGCAGTTCAGCACACCCGGGTAATTGGACCAATGTCGTATCATCGCAGGGCAAGCGTCTGCGACGCTGGCCCTGCGATGATGCGGCAATGGCTTCTCGTTTGCCGCGTGTCGTGTCTCGGTCGCCCACACCCAGTCGCCAGCCTCAGGCGGACGTCATGGCGACCACGCGCGTCACTGTTACGTCACCGTTGCCAGGTTACCGTGTCGATGAATGGGACGTGTGCCGTCGTCGCCGCTGCAGCCGCGCGGATCGCAGAAAAAAAACCGCGCGGCATTTCTGCGGGACAGCTCTCGGCGGCCGCCTCGATAGTGCGGGGCGGCGAAATTTCCTCATTATCATGCACGTTAGTAGGCCTAATAAATCCGTGAATGTTAAAACAAATCGTTTTCATTGTATAATATTTTATATAATTATTTGGCTCTGGTGGCTCGTACAGTATGAGATGTCAAAAATATTACTCAGAAATATTATCGCTGTATAAATGAAAGATAATTAGATTTTTGTGCTGATGATATCAATTTTCAGTCGTTTAATAATTTGCGTGACGCTGTCGCGACACACATTATCCCTTTATGCTCCCTTGTCGAATTTATTCCACACATGGCAAATCTTGAATGAAATTCAATGAACAAAAAGATAATCCGTCATAATAAGGCCGTTTCAAGCTTTCATTTGAGACATAATACTAGGATATTCAGGTGAGAATTGCTGCACTCAACGATTGATTAGAATCTCTAAGGGGATGAGTATGCGACTAAATAGCTGAAAGCTGAGAGATTTAGGCGGCTAAAATGTACACCCTGGTAATAAGAGGGTCGTCATTCAGCCTGAATAATGTAACGGGGTGCCCAGCATTGAACCAGCATCGGATCAACATCTCATGCTCGCAGGGTGAGGATCGTTCCACACGTTACCATGGCAGCAAGCGGATATGAAAGAGTAAAAACACTCTCCAACTCATCCAGACATGAAGTGGTGCACCATTTTTCCGCGCTCGTAAAAACTAATAGGCCGTCACGATCACGCGAGTTACGTCGCGACGTAAACATTTATCCCTCCAGCTGAAATGCTTTCCCATTACGATATTACGTCACTGTGTCATGTTAATCAACCAGCATATTTCTGCTGTTTTTTTAGAGATGTGAAATTCTAATTTTACGTCTTGTTCCAAGTGATAGAAATTGTATTGGGACATCAAAGAAACTCGTTTGGTATATAAAGCAACATAAGATCAGATGTAGGCCTATACAAAAAGTAGATAAAGGTATGGGAAGTGGTCGTGTTTGATGATATCATTTCGTTGCTTATTAAACCTTCAACTGACAAATTATTTTATTGAAATTTCGCCCACTTGAAGTTGTGTCTCGCAAAAGGTTGATTGATAAAAATCAATATCACTATGACTTAAATGTAACTTTCCTTATCAAGCCATGCAATTTCTTTATCGAGCGCATTTTCTATCTGTAACTAGGCATCAAATCAATTTCATTTTACACAGAATTCTAATGTATTGTTGTACTGACCCATTATTTTTGTTGTTTTGAGGAAAAAGGTATGTCACACCTAGATTGTGGCAATGAATGCTCAGGTTGATTGATGTAAATCAGTATCACTATGACTTGAATTCTACTTCTTTATTATGCGTTTCCACTCCTTCAAATAATATCACGTTTCTACCCTTCTACAATGCATAATATCGTACAAGTTTAACTACCACTAAAGACCGGCTTTTTATCTTATTTGCTGTGTTAGCGGGTGTCTGTGTCGATTGATATAAATCACCATCACTACACTGCTACATCTGTGAAAGAACATCAGTTAACATAAGAATATGTGCAATTGTGATCTTAGATTTATTATTTCACTGCGTTTTTTTTATTTCACAGTTTGCGTATGTAATGTCCCTATTGATTGATATAAATCATGACTATGTCTGCAATTTGACTTTGTTTATCACGCCTTTACTTTACCCCAAATAATATAGCTCATCGTTGTTTCTTCCCATCTCATATAATATCGTAAAATTTACACTGGCACTGAGAATGGGCTCTTTTATTTTACTTTCATTGCCCGCCTTGATTGATATAAATCACCGTCATTACATTGAATTACACTTTCTCTCTATATTGATATTGCTTGTCGGAGGCATTTATGTAGGCAGATGGGAATTGGGGACCTTACAGTTATTAATTAATTGCCTTCAATTGACTTACTCTGTACTGTTGAATTTAAAAATGGATTTCATTTTCATTACATTTAGGTAATGATGAACACGCTAACTGACTTATTCTCTCATGGACACCAAATATCCTCTGTGTAGTCCGAGTGAAAAATCTGTAAAGCCATTTTATGTATAATTACCAACAACCCCCTCTCTTTATTCAAACATGCATCGTTGGTACATTCCGACTTTTAAACAATAGTTAATTTTAGAATGTTATTCGGTAAATTCGTTCTCATTTGGCCAATATTGGCACTCTGCTCTAATTATGAGGACAAAAACTATCTTCTTTATATTTTGATTTAAAAAGTGGACGAACTTGACCAATTAAGTAATGGTCAACATTAATCCCTGTGGGTTATATTCGCTTTGTCATTAGGGGCGTATATATTCCACAATGCTCTCCGAAATATCGCGATGCGAGATATCGTCGCCTCGGAGCTAAAGGATCCTATCTGCCACTCTGACGAGTGTCAGATAGGATCCTTTAGCTCCGAGGCGACGATATATCACAATACGCGGCTATATGTGTTCCCACGCACACACATGATGACCTTCCCAGAAAGCCCTATAATGATAATAATGGCGTGGTATAGGCGATATTTACTAATTCACACATCGGTAACAATATTAAGAAAGCAATAAATAATATTCTCACGTGCGTGGGTGCATGATAACCCAGCAAACACGATAATTTAAGCCAATGCCGATTTGATGTTGGGCCGACGTCAGGAACGGCGGGCCAACATTAAATCGGCATTGGTGTCACGTGTCGTGTTTGCTGGGAAGGTGTTCCCACACGATTCTTTCAGATTCAATTCAACAGTCGTGAATCGTTGTTTCAACGCTGGGCCACTGTAGGGCTAACGCCGGCCCAACGTTTTATCAAGGAGGTTTAGAAAACTAAAGATGTCATTCTAAATCCATTTGATTGCAGACGGTTTATTATCACATTAGCTATATATGGTGAACAATAATGGGTTCCACCCTCATCTTCCCATCAAACACGAAACGCTGACACAATGCTGCAGTAATGGTGGGCCAGCGTCGCAGACAGTGGCCCAGCATTACTGCAGCATTGTGTCAACGTTTCGCATTGGCTGTGATCTACAGAGAATGGCGAGACGTTGGCCCGGTATTGTTGTAAAGCTGGGCCAGCGTCACAGACGGTGGCCCAACATCAAAACAACACAGGAAAAAGGTATCGTGTTTACTGCATGGGTGTGGCTATAATTATCACTGTCAATATTTACATGCAAATTAAAGTTAATGTATTATTTATCATGTCTTATGCCAAGTATAATAGTTCATTCATACATGCTGGTGGATTATCACAGCAAAATTTCACATTTATTTATTAATCTTGTCATTTCCCCTTAACCCTTTCAGTACAGTGTCCCTGGCTGCTAGAATAGATGTATCCCCCATCTTCATTTATCCAGTTGTCTGCTACCGGCAGACTGGTAGTCTGACGGTCAGACCTGATAGGACAAGGTGTTTATTCCCATGCAGCACGGAGCTCCCGGCAGTGTTGAAAGTCCAGATACTTTTTTAATGCAGGAGAAACCAGTTAACTTTACAAAAAAATATAGAACACTATATCCAGCGACTCAATTGCTTCAGATTTTGAATATTTTTCAAGTAACCCGAATTACATCGGGACCCTTACTAAAGGCGATATACATTACTTCGAGTTATCTCGGGATCCGTACTGAAAGAGTTAAATGCGGCAATTGTACAACTGACATCCTTTTTATCTAAGCTCCAAGCTTCATTAATTAAAGGGAGTCCGTGGGATGACGCTCGTTCGTTCATTCATTCATTCATTCATTCATTCATTCATTCATTCATTCATTCATTCATTCATTCATTCATTCATTCATTCATTCATTCATTCATTCATTCATTCATTCATTCATTCATTTATTCATTAAGTCATTTATTCATTCATTCATTAATTCATTCATTCATTCATTCATTCATTCATTCATTCATTCATTCATTCATTCATTCATTCATCCCACCAATTAGTCAACCGCATACCTTTTGATATAATATATATTTATTATATTATTTTATTATTGTACTACTACAACAGATCATTTTTATTGTCTTCAAATTGAGCGATAATATAATGTATGTTATAATAATAATAATACAAGTTATAAAATATACACCCTAGTATTGCCAGACACAAGTATATGTGACTACGTCTGTTCTAGCATTATATTTTCGATATTAAGCTGTACCTTTCATAAAATCAATGTGATTATGATCAATGTGAAGTGTTCGGTTGCCGAATGGCAGATGTCACACCGTGTAATGCTAATATGTCATTATATTAGTACAAAGCTATCACAGACCATGCATGCATACATTAGTTCTCACAAAACATTGGCGAATAAAGATTATGGTATACAGATAAATTATACTCCCTTGTAAGGCAGGATGTAAATCATTACAGATTGTGTGTGGTAATTCGCAATAATCCAGCCATTTTGTGTCAACTAATTGCCAAACAAACTGCAACATGATTTCTGACTGCTGTATCTTACCCAGAATCCTACAACCACAGAAAGTCTTAGATATTGAGATCACCAGTGCCGTCTGAAAAGACATCTATATTATCAGAAAAACATCTCTCCTTATGTATTTCCGACATTATTTATATCAATTTATAATGGCCTGACATATATTTAAAACAATTAAATAACTAACACTTCAACTGTCGCAAATGTAATTATCTGCCACTCAACTGTATCAAATAACTGGACTTAAATGACTTGTTTGATTACATTTGATTACATTTCGCAACATTATTGTTTGAATTTTATAATTAAAAAAAATGCTGATGAAATTTAAATTTGTGGTGAACTCCTTACTTTCAATTATGCACTGTATTTCTTCTAAATTAATATTCCATGTATAAACTCCATTTTTCTAGTAGATTGTGAATAGTTCTGAACCATTTGTCTAGCCTTAGGCATGAATCATATGAGAATATCTGCATATGCATACATTCAATTAAAAAATTCAAAAGGTATTATTGTCATTAGAAATACAATATGAAAACAAAACAATATTATACAGATAAAATAATAAATAAAATATATCGCATCTAATGACAAAGAGGACAAAACGCCCACTGGCGCGCATCAAATTACATTTTCGAATTTGTAAAAAATAACAAGTCCATGATACTATCATATAATGTATAATACATCAGAGGATATAATTTGTAACAAAAAATTATACTTGATTCAAACGAAATGTTCTTAACGCTCTTTTATAACATGTAAAACGACATCAAAACATACTTTACTTCCTTCCATAAAATAACACCATAACACCTGATGGCCTTTTGTGCGGCAGACGTCCTACATTTATGTGTGTGCAGTTTATTTTGCTGGCGTGTTACAAGACTATGAATATCTACATTCCGAATATAATAATTATTAAACAATTTGGGTAGACAACAACGAATATATTTGAACATAAATAATAAAATCTTATGTTTGTATAATTGATAAATGTTTAATAATTTTAAATCTAAAAAGATATGTTCAGTGTGAGCTCTGTGGGGTAAGGATTTCATTATCCTAACCACTCGTTTTTGCAATTTAAACAATGACAATAAATATACATCACCGGCTCCTCCCCACACTTCTAAGCGATACGTTAGGTAAGGATGAATAAAACTGTGGTACAAGGTTACTAATGTCGATAAGTTTATATATATTTTTGCTTTATTTAATATTCCTATACCTTTGGAAATTTTCATTTTTATAGAATCAATATGGTTTGCCCATGACAGTTTTTTATCAAATAAAACTCCTGAGAATTTAGTACAAGCAACACGTGCTACCATTTGCTCATTAATCTTAATATCTGTATTGTTAATAATACGCTTTCGAGATAAGATACAAATCATGTAATGAGTTTTTTGACATTTAATGACAGTTTGTTTACATTTAACCATTCAACAATTTTTGTTCATTCATTATTCATAAAGGCTGTTAATTGCCTCACTTTTTTTCCAATAGTAAAAACATTTGTATCATCTGCAAATAAAAGTGTAAAGAGTAGTTGTGATACATTAGACATGTTGTTGACATAAATTAAAAATAACAAAGGACCTAAAATTGAAACTTGTGGTACACCACAAGAAAGACATTGGAACACTGGAAGAACAATGTTTATTAAATAATACATACTGCTGTCTTTCTTTCAAGTAATCTGTCATCCATTTGAGAGCGGAACCTCTAATACCATATTTAAAGGGACCCCGTGGGATGAGATATTTTCAATTTTGTCAATTTTGATCATTTAATTTATATGAAGCTATATAGCCTACTGATCTTAACTTAAAATACAAAAAAGTCAAAAAACAATTTTAAAGCACCAAAAAAGAGGAAAATAGTTATATTTCCAGGTCGCATATTGCCATGTTAACAAAACAAGTCAGCAATATATAGCACTTTTTACCACATATTCCCCACGTCTTGGACGGTGAAATTAAAGCAATCGCCGTTAATTGGTGTATTATAGTCAGGACATCGGGGATACACCCCTGATTGTCTGCCCAACGCTGGGCCGACGGCATCAACATGTGGGCCAAGGCTGTAGGTACATACAACCGTCCTTTAGCAAGTGTTCAGGTATACAAAAAGTTTGTTTGGGGTTTAAGCGGATTCATAGAAATGTTGATACAAAATATTTGTAAAAATCTAAAAACTCTGAAAAAAATAAAATCATAATCTGGAGGATACACTACTCCATTACAAAACTAAAAACTAAAATTGATGTCATCCCGAGGAGCTGCTTTAAATAATTTGTTAAGTAAAATGGAATGGTCAACAGTATCAAACGCTTTACTTAAGTCTAAAAACACCCCTAGTACAATTTTTTCCTTCATTCAATGCCTTGAGTATTTCGTCCACTAACACAATTAAAGCCATATTAGGACCATGTTTTTCACTAAATCCAAATTGATATGTGTATAACAAATTAAAAGGGTTTAGAAAGGACAAAAAATGTTGTACATTATACTTTCAAAAACTTTTGAAAACACAGGTAAAACTGATACATGCCTATATAATTGTTATTAGTCTTACAATCACCACTTTTATATATTGGTATCACCTTGGCAATTTTTAATTCTTTTGGAAATACTCCTTGTGCAAGTGATAAATTTGTTAAATAAATTAGCCGTGCAATATATAAATGATATCAGTTGATTTAACAACCTTGGAATTGATATCATCCCACCCAGAACTTGTGTTTTTTAAACAATTTATGACCTTGGATATTTCATTTAAACTAACTTCTCCTAAGAAAATATAATTTATATTTGAGTGTTCGATGTACGAGGTGGCTTCTTTAGTGGTGTCTGTTATTTTAGCCGCTAAATTTTTAGCTACATTAGTGAAAATATTATTAAAGTGTTCGTTCAGCTATATCTCTACTGTCATAAATTTATCCATCACCTACTACAAATTTGCTAGTCATAGGTCTGTGTTCACGTTTATTTATAATTTCCTTTATAACAGACCACATTTTTTTCAAGTTAATTTTATTTTCCGACAATAAATTATCATAATGATCTCTTTCAGATTTGCGCAATATTTTGTTTAAATTACTTCGGAAAACTTTATAATTATGTCTTTTCATTAAATGAGTTACGTTCTTTTTTATACACTATATACATAGACTTTTTAACATGGGTGGCAATGAGAAATATGTCATCATCGATTTTAATACTTTCTAATCACTAAGTCTTAATACTGTTGATATATTACATGATATATTACACAAGACAATAAAACAGTTGAGATAGTTTATGTTGCAATTGGTAAAATGTCATATAATATAATGATTGCACTACATAATAAAGTTACAACAAAACATGTAAATAGTCAAATTAGGTTTCAAATCATTTTATTCGACAACAATTATACACCTTTTAAAAATACAGCTGATGCTATATATGTGGCTTAACCCTTTCAGCGCGAGGACCGTCCTTATACGTCAGAATCTGACGTCTGAAGACGTCAGATTCTGACGTATAAAGACGGTCCCGGCACTGAAAAAATTAAAATATTTATAATGGCTCTAGACCAATACCATAGGTATTCAAACGAATTGGAAAGAGCTAACTAAGACATTTATGATGATTTCAAATTAAAAACACCCTTTGGTTTCTACGGTTTAGGCAAACATATTACAGCATGGTAAGGGTTGACCATGACAACAGTAGTGCGTGATTGGTACATTTGTAAAATTTTATTTATGATCAAATACGTGCACTGTGCGGGGGCAGGTAATTTAAACTGCAAATGCGGGTGACAATAATGTGGATGGATCAATAACAAAATTAAGCCCCACGCGCATCATATCAAAACGCTCTGTTTTTCAACAACCCCGCTCTGTCCAATTAACGTAAGACAACTTGATAATGGAATTTGGTCCATTATAGCTATAATTGGTGAGATATGGTCCACTTCTATTATGTATTCTTCAATTAGAACTCCCCACGTCAATAATTAGTTTGTGGATTGTATGGCCTAAACAAACAGGAAACGTTGTGTATATACTGGTTTAAAATCTGTGTGTTATCAGGGCTTGGCAATAATAATAAATGTACTTTTTGTTAATTTAAAGCTGAAAATTACGTCCGCAATTTCAGTTTCAAATGAATATAAATAATCCACTCAGAGTTGATTAAATCATTTGCACTGCAACGGAATACGTATGTCCGGTTATGCAGACCACTGTGACATTGACAGATTAACTTCATATTTGCACAAGCATAAGCTATGACCCAGAGGGTGGTCAATGAGTATTTTAATTAAAAAAAACCTAATTGATGTATCCTAATTAAAGCACGCAACTCTTCTTTACTATGCGTTCTTACAACTGAACCACAAACGCGATATCGGGGACGAGTTGTTTCTCACGTGGACTACATTTGGCGAGCGACCAAGAAGAGCGACAGGTTATCTAGAGTGTATCTAGAGTGTATGCATTTTGAATGTGGACATTATTGTCTGGAAAACCCGGCTGAGAATATGTACAGGTCTTTCATTATTGTAAGCTGCCATACTCCACATTGTTGGATCAGTATAATGAAGTTTTGAATTGCATTGAAATACTGAAAGTCAAATAAAAAATACGATTTTGTTTGAATATAATATAATATAATATGACATTATCATCATAATGTCATGGGAATACATTGTATAAATGTTGTACAAATGTTTTGTGTTTGCTGGGTACAGCTGTTTGCCTTTGTGATATTGATTGCGCGCGACATGACAAATTCACAGCGGGTCGAGATGACCTTTGCGATTTTTATATATGGCAATTTTAAACATGGTAGAGATCGAAAGGGCTATACTGCCGCGCATAACCAGTATATGTTTACTTTAAAAGGAAGCAGTTACTGCTTTTTGGCTGTGTAGGTTAAAACACATTATTATATAATAACAAAAAATGGGATGTTTTTAACCCTTTCAATCCCAAATTTACCATTTTCATCTTCATCCACTATACAAGCCGTGAATTCCTGTCGCAATTCTCGGCTTGTATAGTGGATGAAGATGATTTAAAGTAGGTGAAAAATTAAAAAAAATTGCCATGTATTGGTAAACCAGTGTCATGGAAATTTTAATCCTAAAACCCCTAGTTGTAGGAAAATTACGTCTGTTTTCAGGAATGTAAAATGATGCTTCAATGCATCGTGAGGGCTTAAAGTGTTAACCCATCACGAATCTTCCCACATATGCATAATTAGAAAAATCATAACGATCGAAAAAGGCTATGCAAATAGAACAAAAATTTGGGAGATGTATCTAACACATCACGAACCTTCCCACATACACATTAAATTGAAACTCTGTATAACCAGATAACGAGTACGCTTAGAGCGAATTTATGAATATAACAATGATTATGTGGCCTTTTCTACAGCTAAGAATGTAGAGCACCGAGAGTTGTAACTGACTTAAAACACATCCGACCATAATGAGGATCCCTTATTATTAAAAGGTCAGTCATACCTGACTGATTATAAACCATAGGCCTACCATGATAATTGGTCCGTACGTGATCAACTAACTCTCCATTCCCGGCTTATGTAGTGGACGGACAAAAAAAATAATGTAGTGGTGTGTTTTAAAAACATGATGACGATCGAAAAGGCTTTGCAAATATAACAGAAATTCTGGAGATGTATTTGACCCATCAGGTGCCTTCCATCAGAAATGCATAACAATTATGCATTTCTGCTTCCATGCACATAAACGATGTGCAACGCCATTTCAGTCCTGGAATAATGTCTCTAACACTGCGACAGTCATTCAATCATGACTATATACAATAATTGAATTGTGTTTTGAAGTAATTTAGGATATGAACTGCAAGGAAGAACAAAACATACATTGATTCGTAGAGTAAATGAGCGAATGAATGAATGAATGAATGAATGAATAAATGAATGAATGAATGAATGAATGAATGAATGAATGAATGAATGAATGAATGAATGAATGATTGAATGAATGAATGAATGAATGAATGAATGAATGAATAAATGAATGAAGGAATGAAGGCATGAAGGAATGAATAAAAGGAATGGGTGTTGGAGTGATGATGTGAGTGAGTGGCGAGTGAGTGGTAAGTGAGTGAGTGAGTGAGTGAGTGAGTGCGTGTGTGAGTGCGTGTGTGAGTGAGTGCGAGGTGAATGGTGAGAGAGTGAGTGCTACTTTACCTGACGTTCTACACACGTTCTGCACATTGGTTGCAGAGACAGTACCGGTTGTAACATTAACCCTTAAAGCACCGAAATACTTTCATATAAACCATGGAGACCAAAGGGTTTTTACAAATCGGAATGATCAGAAATGTTTTAGTTAGTTCTTTCTGATTCATTTGAATACCTATTATGGGTTTACGGTCATTATAGGGCCTACATATGCTTACATTTAACAGTGCGGAGTCGACTTTAGACGTCTGAATTTGACGTCTAGTACAATCTATCCCGGCGCTGTAATGGTTAATTTATACTGCCGCGCAAAACCAAAAGGCAGTATCTGCTTACTTTATAAGTGCGCAGATACTGCCTTTTGGCTTTGCAGAGTGGAATACATGCGTGGTTACAATAGAAGTAATATGTCGTGACGTGGTGCTAACTCTGCAGGACATGCCACGCCCTAACTGAGCGAGTCGCCCACTGACCGCTTAGATTTGAAAAGTTGTATCTCCAACTTCACTACTGGGGGATACAACATTAAATTCACCGATATCTATGTGTATTTTCCCTATATAAAAGCAAATAGTTAAATCAGTAAAAGAAATGATTTACTCCATGCTATCATAGTTTAAAAATTCAAACTAATCATATTGTAGCCTAACATACTCCATTTAAAATATGCAGCTGCATTGCTTTGTGAAAATGTTTGCTAATATATTAATTGAGGGCTTGCGGATACATGTCACTTCTATGTCATAATAGAACCTGAACTATGTTATGAAGTCAAATAATTAATTGTACTGAGAATTTATATTACATGCAAAATAATGTGTATTTACAAAACGGCTATACACGGCTCGATTCATTTTTTCTTAATATGAAATAATGAATCGCGTTGTATTGTCCAAATTAGGCTAAACAAGGCTCCGATAACCTCTCGGGGGGGGGGGGGGGGTTAAGCTGTAATTAAATGACGCTTTTGAAAAAAAAGGTTATGTGCTGTATGTAACTGTGGAACTTTAGGAAAATGGTATCCATAATGATAGAATGAGTTACCAAAGAAAAATGCTTTACTTGAACTCATACTGGCGTTTTCTCAATGTTTCTTCGCTGTAGGCCCATATGTCTTTTACGTCTGATCTTAATTTAAAATGGGTTAATTTTAGTGACTCATTTTGCTGTGATGTTTCTATTTAACATTTTGCTATGACACACATCCATGTATTGAGGAGGATCTAATCCCACGATAAATGTAAAAATAATATTTGAAATGGAAAGGCGTCTAACCTTTATAGCATACAGCCTACACATACTGACTCAACTGTTGCTGAACGTCTCTGGGGTTAGCCCGGCATTACACCATCTTGCACCAGAATATGACATTCACAGCCGAAGAGATAAATATCATGAAGCGAGTTGAGTAAAAATAGCACTGCACCCACGGTGCTATATGTTTAATATTGAAAGGTAATAGTTATTATTGCAATGGCATAATAAGCACAGTGTAATATAAGATATTGTAATAATGTCACACTTTATTCGTATTCGCGTTGGGACTTTTAACCCTCTAAGCTTCATGGTATAGGCCTAATAAACACAGTGTGATAAGACACCATAATAATGTCACACTTTATTCGTATTAACTTTGTATTTTTTAACACTTTAATCTTCCTTGTTAAATAAGCACAGTGGGATAAGGCATTGTAATAATGTCACACTTTATTCGTATTCATTTTGTATGTCGTCCGTGTCTTTAAGTCATCCTTATCCGTAGACCATAGGTACATTTCATGATCCCTACAATCATGTAGCTCCCGGGAAATATACGAATAACCTAAACTGATACCGAATCATCGAGATGACCTCGTTTTCCAACAACAAAGACGCGAGATGTTTAATTGGGGATCACGGACACGGATACGGACACGAATGACATATGGACACGTGGAAACATAGCTGTACGTAGCTGTGGCCGTCTATCGTTCATGCTGACTTTGCACTTAGCAGAGTGTCCCCTTATCACGAGGGGCAGTCACGATGTCATGACTGACCCAAAGGCCACACTGTCATTTTAGGTGTTCATGACAGACATATCAGTTCATCGAAATATATACAGGATCGTATCCCAGATGTCGATCCACATACCAAGCAAACATAAAACATTTGCATAACATTTGTACAATGCTGGACCAACGTCAAAGCGAAACAAAATTTCAAGGCGTGAAAAATTAAATTATTTACCTTAGCGCTATACAAGGTATGGGCTATTATTTTTATTACCATGTTGCTAGTTCAAGAGTATTATCTGTAAAATTATCAAGCTTTGTGTATAAGTGCAACCGGCTTCAAATAATCATTATAAAAAAACCCTCGTTTCATAAGTAATTTAATTAATCAAAAAAAAGACCATATTATATAAAATATCTATTTGTGGATAGAGTCAACTCACGACAACATCAAATTGATCAATATCTTTTCCAGTTTCATTTTTGTCCACTGTCATGGTATGATGATTTAGAGACACATATTTCACATTTTAAAATCTATTTAATCTATTCAATGCGACCCACGTTGTCTGCCACGACGGCCATATATCACGATCTCACCCACTTGTGTCTTGTGCGCGAGGATGAGCGTTTCGTGAATCATAGAGACCCAATTTCATCAGGTTAACCCATTAGCGCCTGCAAAAGTCTATTCAAAAGTCTATATATAAAAATGGGCTTCTGTGATGAAAAGGTAGTTTCGTACTGATTTATCGTGACAATTTATCATGCAGTTACGATAGCCGTCTTTATACGTCAGAATTTGACGTCTGAATTATTATTTTATGCGTTTTATTACGTCTGTAGACCTGAAATTGTGAGGTAAAAAGACGATCTCCGCACTGAAAGAATTAAAATATGTATAGTGGCCGTACGCCCATCACATATAGATATTCAAATGAACCGGAAATAACTAACTAAGACAATTATGATGAGTTTAAATTGAAAAAACCTGCATGGTTTTCAAAAAAATAATTCAGCGTTGTAAGGGATTAATCGAAAAAGATGCATTTTGATACAAGTATGGCGACAGTCAGGAACCACCCTTTCTTTGGAAAGACATATCGATGAATAAAATGCAATAATGATCACTAACAGATAATATTTTATTAGTTGTGTTCGCTATTTGCTAAAAGCGTCGTGGTCATCACAAAAATACAGCACAACACTATGCCGGGAGTGCTTGTGTTAGTGACAAATTATTATTCTCCTATATCTAGACGTCTGTCGTAAACATCAACGATTGTAATAAAGGCAAACAGCTGTAACTGCTTACTCTTCGATTAATCAGTTACTGCTATTTACCTTTACGTTGAAGAATATTACGATGTGATTATTTCAAAGACCAGACGGGTGCATTATTAAAGACCGATAACCGTCGCGAAGGGCTGTGACACTGTCGCTTTAACCCTTTAACCGCCAAATTATTCAATCAGAATTTTCACCCATTTGAAGTTGTGTCTCGCTGACGCGATCCACAACTTCAAGTGAGTGAAAATTATTCAGATTTGACAAAATGGTGGTCAACTGTTTTCAAATATTGTTGATTAATGTCTCATTTTATCATTAACATGTTTAAAAGGTGGTACTTAATGTGCTAATAAAAAATAAAAACCCGAATATATGCGGTACCGGCGGTTAAAGGGTTAATTTGCGACAACATCCACACTGAATAGACCCCATGGCTTTGCACTGCTGATCTGTCCGGAGAAAACAGGCTGGATGCGAAGATTTAATAATAAACGCCATTTGCAAATCATAAACAGCTCTTATCAACCTCTGAAGCACCAACAGATGGGTATCTGATCATAGAAAAAAACATGGCGAGTTTTCTCGGTGCACTGCAGGTGTACTTCGACAATATCGGTGTATGTATCTATATACCGATAAAATATTTGTTCCACCCATAAAGATAAGAATTGTCTCAATAATGCTTATCTCAAATATACAAGGTCAATGGGCAGTCGTTTTGTCATTTAGGTATTTTTATACCTTGTACTTGTTTCGGCCATTGATCATTCTTTTATTCTGTGAAGAATATGCCTATACTTCTGAATATGCCTATACTTCTTGCCAAAAGACTGCACTATATGCAGTCTTTTGGCATTTTGTGGTATTGGCATTTTGTCGTTCTGTCAAGATTATATACTTCTGTCTTTTGCCATTTTGTCTTTTTGACATTTTGTCATTCTGTCTTAGGCTGTTTGTCGTTTTGGCATTCAGTCAGTCAATCATTTTATTAAGGTAATTTTAGGGTTCCTATACCCGCGTCCGAATCAGTGGCTTTAAATTTCTAATTCTTATCCAGCGCAGTGAGAGTGGAATGTGGGCAGCATCTGCGGGGCGGCGGGATCACAGATGAAAGGATTGGTAAGATGGGATCACTTGTGGATGCACAGCGGTGCACGGAGCCAACGCTATGTCCACAGGACTGTTTGAACAGAAACTGTCGAATGAGGAGGTGGCATTTAGTAAATCACAGGATTGGTTTGCTGAGGGTAATGTAGATAGTGCGCAGCCAATCACAGAGCACCTGTGCCCACTTAGGTACTGACACACGGCAATAACTGATAAAGTATAAATTTATTATTCTTTCATAACATAGCATCTTTGAGCTGTCCCACACAATAATTATACAAAACATTTTGTCCATTAACCGTTACACAGCTAAACACGACAATAACCTTTTTAATCCGTTTTATTAGCAGTTTAAATCGAAGTTAGTGGGAGCGAAATCCCAACATTTGCATCACGATTTGCAAATGCTGGGTCTCAAATTAAAAAAAATGACTAATTGTCATTCCATTCAAGTTGTGGGTCGCTGTAGCGAAACAAAATTTCAAGTGAGTAAAAATTTAAATTATTTAACTTAGCGCTATACAAGGTATAGGCTATTATTTCTATTATTATGTTGCGAGTCTAAATTCAATCAAATGACAGACACCGCTTTTAGCCCTGCAGCTCTTTCATAGCAAACAGTAGTGGCTTAAATGTGAACGAGTGGGCTAAATAAAGCCCATGAATGTAAAAATAATAATCATGCCTAATGTATAAGTGCAACCGGCTTCAAATAATAATCATTAAAAAACCCCCTCGTTTTAACCTTTTAACCGCCAAATTATTCAATTTGAATTTTCACCCACTTAAAGTTGTGTCTCGATGACGCGATCCACAACTTCAAGTGAGTGAAAATTATTCAGATTTGACAAAATGGAGGTCAACTCTTTTTAAATCTTGCTGGTTGATGTCACATTTTATCTTTAATATATTTAAAATCTGGTACTTAATGTGCTAATAAAAAATGTAAACCTGAATATATGCGGCACCGGCGGTTAAAGGGTTTAGGAATATAATTACCCTTCAAACGCTGAAATATTTTTTTAAAACCATGCAGACTAAAGGTCTCTTTGAATTTGAACCCATCATAATTGTCTTAGTTAGTTATTTCCGGTTCATTTGAACAATTCTATGTCCACAGGACTGTTTGGACAGGAACTGTCGAAAGAGGGGGTGGCATTTAGTAAATCACAGCATTGGTTTGCTGAGGGTAATGTAGATATTGCGCAGCCAATCACAGTGCACCTGTGCCCACATAGGTACTGACACACGGCAATGTCATAGCTCCTACGAAAAAATGTACGCTCCCGTGTTATCTTTATAGTACAGCAGCAGACACCAAAAAAGAGCCATATTTAAGGAGCTACCTAAACCGGCGGTACAACATTTGTCCACATGTCTAGAATTGTTCCCAGGGGTCTCTAGATACAGAATCTGGTTGATGACATTGCCGGAAATGGAGGCGGGCTGAGAATCTGACACTTTTGTACACCTGCCCGATTTTTGGAAAAAATATTCGCTAAAATATGATTTTCGCGTCATTCTCACTCTGTTATAATGTCGAGCCATTTAAATGAAATATTGTTTGATTAGTTTTTTTATTGATCAGGTCATATATCTGTGGAGATAAATAGTAAAAAATTATATAATTTTGCACTAACATCCTACCTCTAAGAGCTATTTTGGATATTGTGAATATGTCGCAAAATGCATTTTTTTTTCATTTTTTTGCATATAGTTTATGACAACAGGTTCATTTCTGCACGAAAGTCTCCATGCGCGGTACCGTTTGGTTCAGATACATCCCTTAAGTCTGAATTATGTTACCGATGCTTGATTCGTCGAGTAATTGATCATTATGGCCAATTTTAAAATGGCCGCCGTAAAATCCATGTTTTTTCCCGAAATGTATTATTGAACATGGTTTTCTTAAATTTCGCATCACAAGCACGGTTTGAGTGTGTAATCTTACATTTTATTGTTCGTTCAAGTATTTACAAATGCTGGAATGTGATATTTAAGACTCAATCCAAGATGGCTGCCAGAAATGATGAAGACAATTTGCAAAATTTCACCTTTTCTTGCAAATATTTCAGAAGCACATGTTTTATCATGTAAGAAACCCCCACGATCCGTGTAATTTGGTTCAAAAACAACCCTTGAGTGAAAATCATATGATATGTAATTAATCAATATGGCCGATTTTAAAATGGCCACCGTGAAATCAATGCTTAATCTTCATATGCATAATTCAACATGTTTTGCTTAATTTTTATCTCAAAAACACGTTTTTTTGTCTATTCTTATTTTTTATTGCTGAATAAATCTACTCAATATGTCTATGTATATTTCAACATGCTTAAGTACTAGAATGTTATTTAAGAACTTTTGAAAATAGTTTATGAGGACACGTTCTGTTCTGTACGAAAACCTCAGTGAACGGTATTATTTGGTTCAGAGGCATATATTAAGTCAAAATCATGTGATTAATTTTTGATTTGTCAAGTAATTATACATTATGACTGATCTCAAAATGGCCGCCGTTAAATAAACTCTGGTGCTAAAAATATACTACAGTAACAAAGATCACTTTTGTAGTGGCTTACATATTTTTCAAGGTGGCAGTTATCACTTCTTCACTGGCCAAGATCACTTTTCTAGTTGCTGAGATAACTTTTAAAATTGCTGTGATAGAATATATCTATGATCACTTCTTCAGTGGTCAATATCATTTTTGTAGTGGCTGAGATAACTTTTAATATGGTTGTAATCACTTCATCAGTGGTCAAGATCACTTTTGTAGTGGTTTAGATAATTTTTAAAGTGGCTGTGATCACTTCTTCAGTGGCCAAGATCACTTTGTAATGGCTTAGGTAACTTTTTCAATGGCTGACACCAGTTTGCGAGTGGCCAAGATCACCTTTGCAGTGGCTGAGATAACTTTTAAAGTGGCTGTGATCACTTATTTAGTCGTCAAGATCACTTTTGCAGTGACTTAGATCATTTTCAAAGTGGGTGTGATCGCTTCTTTTGTGGCCAAGATCACTTTTGTAGTGGCTGAGATAACTTTAAAGTGGTTGCATTTTTTTGTATAAACATATTTTATTTTGCAATTGCAACACATACAAAAATGTGGCTTAGGTAACTTTTTCAATGGCTGACACCAGTTTGCTAGTGGCCAAGATCACCTTTGCAGTGGCTGAGATAACTTTTAAAGTGGCTGTGATTACTTATTTAGTCGTCAAGATCACTTTTGCAGTGGCTTAGATCATTTTCAAAGTGGGTGTGATCGCTTCTTTTGTGGCCAAGATCACTTTTGTAGTGGCTGAGATAACTTTAAAGTGGTTGCATTTTTTTGTATAAACATATTTTATTTTGCAATTGCAACAAATACAAAAATGTGGTTGTAATTACTTCTTCGGTGGTCAAGATCACTTTTGTAGTGGTTTAGATAACTTTTAAAGTGGCTGTGATCATTTCTTCAGTAGACAAGATCACTTTTTAGTGGCTTAGATAACTTTGTTAGTGGCTGACACCAGTTTGTTAGTGGCCAAGATCACCCTTGTAGTGGCTGAGATAACTTGTTAGGTGGCTGTGATCTCTGGAGTAAACACCAAAACAGTGTTTCTATAATGATTATTACGTAGTTGTTGTTTAACAATTACAATAATTAAAAGGAACTGAATGTTAATTTTCTTAGGAGACAAGGCTTTAGGTCACCAAAACAGTGTTTCTATAATGATTATTACGTAGTTGTTGTTTAACAATTACAATAATTAAAAGGAACTGAATGTTAATTTTCTTAGGAGACAAGGCTTTAGGTCACCAGGGCCAAAGCTGAACAAACGCATATTTTCTTCTCATTTTCACTGCTGCCGTCTTAGCTTCTATCTTAAAGCACTTAACATTATTTTTAGTGGATTCACTGGAAATTACAACGCAAAATTAAATACCAAGACCGTGTTTGTGAGATGACTATTATATTATGCACAACATGGCGGCCATTTTGTAATCGGCCATAATTATTATTCACTAGTCTTAACGAATCAAGCATTAATAACCTGATCTTGACTCATGAGACGTCTCGGAAATAAATAATACCGCTCATGAAAGTTATCATACAGATATAGAATAGAGCGTGTGCTCATAAATTAATTGTAAAATGGTGCGACATTTTTACAATGTTGCGGCGGCAATCTTGAATTTCTTACTAAATTTCGACTTTTTTCTCATGTCATCATACTTTTATTGGACATGGTGATGATTAAAAGTAAGATTAGACACTTATAACTATGTAACAAACATGTTCAATAATGCATTTTATGAGATATACCGGTAATTGATTTCACAGCGACTATTTCACAGCGGCTATTGAAATAGGCCATAATTATTAATTATTCAACACATCAAGCATTGATCACCTGATTTTTTATTATGGGTACGTGTCTCTCAATGAAATGATACCGCTCATGGAGGTTATCGTACACCATTAGAGCCTGTGCTCATAAAACGCTAATTGGTGTCTTATAGTCAGGACATGGGGGGATACACCTGCAACACTGATTGTCGGCCCAACGCTGGGCCGACGGCATCAACATGTGGCCCAATGCTGTAGGAACATTCAACCGTCCTTTAGCAAGTGTTCAGGTATACAAAAACTTTGTTGGGGTTTTAAGCGGATCCATACAAATGTTGATAAAAAATATTTTTAAAAATCTAAAAACCCTGAAAAAACCCCTGAAAATCATGATTTGGGAGATACACCACTTCATTAAAAATTAAAAAACGAAAATTGATGTCATCCCAAGGAGCTGCTTTAAGACCAGCCCACCACTTAGTTTTAGTCCTGACATTATTGTTGAAATACTATCAGATTGAAATGATTTTAGCAATATTTTTTTTTTAATTTTTTGACGACAATGACTAAAACTATAGGTGAATGGCAGGCTAGTCCCTTAGCTCTATATGTCCACTAACTCGCAAAGTATTAACGCAATGTATCTATTTACTCACAGAAAAGCATTACCATAGTATAATGTATAATAACTGATAACGTATCAATTTATTATATACTTTCATAACATAGCATCTTTGAGCTGTCCCACACAATAATTATACAAAGCATTTTGTCCATTAACTTTTACACAGTTAAACACGACAATAGCCTTTTAATCCGTTTTATTAGCAGTTTAAAAGTTAGTGGGAACGAAATCCCAACATTTGCATCACGATTTGCAAATGTTGGATCTCAAATTAAACAAATGACTAATATTCCTTCCATTTAAGTTGTGGGTCGCTGTAGCGAAACAAAATTTCAAGTGAGTGAAACTTTAAATTATTTAACTTAGCGCTCGCTATACAAGATATAGGCTATTATTTCTATTAATATGTTGCGAGTCTAAATTCAAGAGTATTATCTGTAAATTTATCAAATGACAGACACCGCTTTTAGCCCTGCACCTCTTTTATAGCAAACAGTAGTGGCTCAAATGTGAACGAGTGGGTTAAATAAAGCCCATGAATGTAAAAATAATAATCATGCCTAATGTATAAGTGCAACCGGCTTCAAATAATAATCATAAAAAAACCCCTCGTTTTAACCCTTTAACCGCCAAATTATTTAATTTGAATTTTCACCCACTTGAAGTTGTGTCTCGCTGACGCGATCCACAACTTCAAGTGAGTGAAAATTATTCAGATTTGACAATATGGAGGTCAACTCTTTTTAAATCTTGCTGGTTGATGTCACATTTTATCTTTAACATATTTAAAATCTGGTACTTAATGTGCTAATAAAAAATGTAAACCCGAATATATGCGGCACCGGCGGTTAAAGGGTTGAAGTAATATAATTACCCTTCAAACGCTGAAATATTTTTTTAAAACCATGCAGACTAAAGGGTTTTTTCAACTTGAACCCATCATAATTGTCTTAGTTATTTACGGTTCATTTGAATAGCTATATATAATGGGTCTACGGCCACTATCAATATTTTAATTCTTTCAGTGCGGGGATCGTCTTTATACGTCACAATTTCAGGTCTACACACGTCAAATTCTGACGCATAGAAATAATATGTTCAGACGTGAAATTCTGACGTATAAAGACGGTTATCGCTCTGAAAGGATTTAGTATTGTAATTATCTTTCGGAACTGCATGATAAATGTCACGATAAATCAGTACGAGACTACCTTTTCATCACCGAAGCCCATTGTTATAAACTGAATAGACTTTTGCAGGCGCTAATAGGTTAACCTGATGAAATTGGGTCTCTATGATTCACAAAACGCTCGCCCTCTCGCACAAGACACAAGTGGGTGAGATCGTGATATATGGCCGTCGTGGCAGACAATGTGGGGCGCATTGATCAAAATAGATTTTAAAAGGTGAAATATGTGTCTCTGAACCATCATAAAAATGATAATGGACAAAAATGAGACTGGAAAAGATTTTGATCAATATGATATTGTCGTGAGCTGACCGATCTATCCACAAATAGATATTTTATATATGGTCTTCTTTCGATTAATTGAAACAGATGCATTTTGATACAAGTATGGTGACAGTCAGGAACCCTCCTTTCTTTGGAACGACATGTCGATGAATAAAATGCAATAATGATCACTAACAGATAATAATTTATTAGTTGTGCTCGATATTTGCTAAGCGTCGTGGTCATCACAAAAATACAGCACAACACTATGCCGGGAGTGCTTGTGCTAGTGACAAATTATTATTCTCCTATATCTAGACTTCTGTCGTAAACATCAATGATTGTAATAAAGGCAAACAGCAGTACTGCTTACTCTTCGATTAATCAGTTACTGCTGTTTGCCTTTACGTTGCAGGATATTACGATGAGATTATTTCAAAGACCAGACGGATGCATTATTAAAGACCGATAACAGTCGCGATGGGCTAACCCTTTAACCGCCTAATTATTCAATCTGAATTTTCACCCACTTGGAGTTGTGTCTTGCTGACGCGATCCACAACTTCAAGTGAGGGAAAATTATTCAGATTTGACAAAATGGAGGTCAACTGTTTTCAAATATTGCTGATTGATGTCTCATTTTCTCTTTAACCTGTTTAAAAGGTGGTATTTAATGTGCTAATAAAAAAGAAAACCCGAATATATGCGGCACCGCCGTTAAAGGGTTAATTTGCGACCACATCCACACTGAATAGACCCCATGGCTTTGCACCGGCTGATCTGTCCAGAGAAAACAGGATGGATGCGACGATTTAATGAATAATAAACGACATTTGCAAATCATAAATGGCGCTTATCAACCTCTGCAGCACCAACAGATGGGTATCTGATCATAGAAAAAAACATGGCGAGTTTTCTCGGTGCACTGCAGGTGTACTTCGACAATATCGGTGTATGTATCCTATACCGATGAAATATTTGTTCCACCCATAAAGATAAGAATTATCGTCATTTTGTCATTCTGTCAAGAATACACTTCTGTCTTAGGCTGTTTGTCGTTTGGGCATTCAGTCAGTTAATCATTTTATTAAGTTAATTTTAGGGCTCCTATACCCGTGTCCGAATCAGTAGCTTTAAATTTCTAATTCTTATCCGGCGCAGTGAGAGTGGAATGTGGGCGGCATCTGCGGGGCGGCGGGATCACAGATGAAAGGATTGGTAAGATGAGATCACTTGTGGATGCACAGCGGTGCACGGAGCCAACGCTATGTCCACAGGACTGTTTGGACAGGAACTGTCAAATGAGGGGGTGGCATTTAGTGAATCACAGCATTGGTTTGCTGAGGGTAATGTAGATATTGCGCAGCCAATCACAGTGCACCTGTGCCCACTTAGGTACTGACACACGGCAATGTCATAGCTCCTACGAAAAAAGGTACGCTCCCGTGTTATCTATATAGTACAGCAGCAGACACCAAAAAAGAGCCATATTTAAGGAGCTATCTAAACCGGCGGTACAGCTTTTGTCCACATGTCTAGAATTGTTTTCAGGGGTCTCTAGATACAGAATCTGGTTGATGACATTGCCGGAAATAGAGGCGGGCTGAGAATCTGACACTTCTGTACACCTGCCCGATTTGTGGAGAAAATATTCGCTAAAATATGATTTTCGCGTCATTCTCACTCTGTTATAATGTCGAGCCATTTAAATGAAATATTGTTTGATTAGTTTTTTTATTGATCAGGGCATATATCTGTGGAGATAAAATAGTAAAAAATTATATAATTTTGCACTAGCATCCTACCTCTAAGAGCTATTTTGGATATTGTGAATATGTCGCAAAATGCATTTTTTTTTCTTTTTTTTTGCAGATAGTTTATGACAACAGGTTCGTTTCTGCACGAAAGTCTCCATGCGCGGTACCATTTGGTTTATATACATCCCTTAAGTCTGAATTAGGTTACCAATGCTTGATTCGTCGATCAATTGATCTTTATGGCCAATTTCAAAATGGCCGCCGTAAAATCCATGTTTTTTCCCGAAATGTATTATTGAACATGGTTTCTTAAATTTCGCATCACAAGCACGGTTTGATGTGTAATCTTACATTTTATTGTTTGTTCAAGTATTTATGAATGCTGGAATGTGATATTTAAGACTCAATCCAAGATGGCTGCCAGAAATGATAAAGACAATTTGCGAAATTTCACCTTTTCTTGCAAATATTTCAGAAGCACATGTTTTATCATGTAAGAAACCCCACGATCCGTGTAATTTGGTTCAGAAAATCATATGATATGTTATTAATCAATATGGCCGATTTTAAAATGGCCACCATGAAATCAATGCTTAATCTTCATATGCATAATACAACATGGTCTGCTTAATTTTTATCTCAGAAACACGGTTTTTTGTCTATTCTTATTTTTTATTGCTGAATAAATCCACTCAATATGTCTATGTATATTTTAACATGTTTAAGTACTAGAATGTTATTTAAGAACCAATCCAAGATGGCCGCCGTAAAAATAGCAAATAATATTTTTCAAACTTTTGAAAATAGTTTATGAGCACACGTTCTGTTCTGTACGAAATACCTCAGTGAACGGTATCATTTGGTTCAGAGGCATATATTAAGTCAAAATCAGGTGAATAATTTTTGATTTGTCAAGTTATTATTCATTATGGCTGATCTCAAAATGGCCGCCGTTAAATAAGCGCATTATTGAGCATAGTTTACATAATAGTCATATCATAAACACGGTTTTGATGTAATATCTTAAAGAGACACACACAATCAGGCTAAAATCATCAAAAAATCGGTAATTTTCTCTTAGTTTTTTAATATGACCATATGATGTAAACATGTCCATAGACGAGAACTGCAAAAGTTTTCTGAATTTTTGTGCTGCGCATTTACCAGTTAAGCGAGATATAGAGACGAAATTCCGGTATTTCTTATTTTGGACATGCATGTCTGGAATAAGAAATCGGGAATTTTGATCTGGTGCTAAACATATACTACAGTAACAAAGATCACTTTTGTAGTGGCTTACATATTTTTCAAGGTGGCAGTTATCACTTCTTCACTGGCCAAGATCATTTTCCTAGTTGCTGAGATAACTTTTAAAATCGCTGTGATAGAATATATCTATGATCACTTCTTCAGTGGTCAATATCATTTTTGTAGTGGCTGAGATAACTTTTAAAGTGGTTCTAATCACTTCTTCGGTGGCAAAGATCACTTTTGTAGTGGCTGAGATAACTTTTAATATGGTTGTAATCACTTCATCAGTGGTCAAGATCACTTTTGTAGTGGTTGCTGTGATATCTTCTTCAGTGGCCAAGATCACTTTGTAATGGCTTAGGTAACTTTTTCAGTGGCTGACACCAGTTTGCTAGTGGCCAAGATCACCGTTGCAGTGGCTGAGATAACTTTTAAAGTGGCTGTGATCACTTATTTAGTCGTCAAGATCACTGTTGCAGTGGCTTAGATCATTTTCAAAGTGGGTGTGATCGCTTCTTTTGTGGCCAAGATCACTTTTGTAGTGACTGAGATAACTTTAAAGTGGTTGCATTTTTTTGTATAAACATATTTTATTTTGCAATTGCAACAAATACAAAAATATGGTTGTAATTAATTCTTCGGTGGTCAAGATCACTTTTGTAGTGGTTTAGATAACTTTTAAAGTGGCTGTGATAGTTTCTTCAGTGGACAAGATCACTTTTTAGTGGCTTAGATAACTCTGTTAGTGGTTGACACCAGTTTGTTAGTGGCCAAGATCACCCTTGTAGTGGCTGAGATAACTTGTAAGGTGGCTGTGATCTCTGGAGTAAAGACCAAAACAGTGTTTCTATAATGATTATTACGTAGCACATGTTTAACAATTACAATAATTAAAAGAACTGAATGTTCATTTTCTTAGGAGACAAGGCTTTAGGTCACCAGGGCCAAAGCTGAACAAACGCATATTTTCTTGTCATTTTCACTGCTGCCGTCTTAGATTCTATCTTAAAGCACTTAACATTACTTTTAGTGGATTCACTGAAAATTAAAATGCAAAATTAAATACCACGACCGTGTTTGTGAGATGACTATTATATTATGCACACCATATTCAATAAGCATTTTAGGAGTATTCATTGATTTCATGGCGGCCATTTTGTAATCGGCCATAATTATTATTTACTAGTCCTAACGAATCAAGCAATAATAACCTGATCTTGACTCATGGGACGTCTCGGAAATAAATAATACCGCTCATGAAAGTTATCATACAGATATAGAATAGAGCGTGTGCTCATAAATTAATTGTAAAATGGTGCGACATTTTTACAATGTTGCGGCGGCAAACTTGAATTTCCTAGTAAATTTCTACTTTTTTCTCATGTCATTATACTTTTATTGGACATGGTGATGATTAAAAAGTAAGATTAGACATTTATATCGTGTCTCTGTAGATAACTGTGTAACAAACATGTTCAATAATGCATTTTATGAGATATACCGGTAATTGATTTCCCAGCGACTATTTTGAAATAGGCCATAGTTATTAATTATTCAACACATCAAGCATTGATCACCTGATTTTTGTTTATGGGTACGTGTCTCTTAATGAAATGATACCGCTTATGGAGGTTATCGTACACCATTAGGGTCTGTGCTCATAAAACGCTAATTGGTTCTTATAGTCAGGACATGGGGGGGGATACACCTGCAACACTGATTGTCTGCCCAACGCTGGGCCGAAGGCATGAACATGTGGCCCAATGCTGTAGGAACATTCAACCGTCCTTTAGCAAGTGTTCAGGTATACAAAAAGTTTGTTGGGGTTTTCAGCGGATCCATACAAATGTTGATAAAAAATATTTTTTTAAATCTAAAAACTCTGAAAAAAATAAAATCACGATTTGGGAGATACACCACTTCATTACAAAATTAAAAAACGAAAATTGATGTCATCCCAAGGAGCTGCTTTAAGACCAGCCCACCACACAGTTTTAGTCCTGACATTATTGTTGAAATACTATCAGATTGAAATGCAGATTTTAGCAATAATTTCTTTTTAAATTTTTGACAACAATGACTAAAACTATAGGAGAATGGTAGGCTAGTCCCTTAGCTCTATATGTCCACTAACTCGCAAAGTATTATCGCAATGTATCTATTTACCCACAGAAAAGCATTACCATAGTATAATGTATAATAACTGATAACGTATCAATTTATTATATACTTTCATAACATAGCATCTTTGAGCTGTCCCACACAATAATTATGCAAAGCATTTTGTCCATTCACTTTTACACAGTTAAACACGACAATAGGCGTTTTTAATCTGATTTATTAGCAGTTTAAATCGAAGTTAGTGGGAACGAAATCCCAACATTTGCATCACGATTTGCAAATGTTGGATCTCAAATTAAACAAATGACTAATTTTCCTTCCATTTAAGTTGTGGGTCCCTGTAGCGAAACAAAATTTTAAGTGGGTGAAAATTTAAATCATTTAACTTAGCGCTCGCTATACAAGGTATAGGCTATTATTTCTATTAACATGTTGCGAGTCTAAATTCAAGAGTATTATCTGTAAATTCATTAAATGACAGACACCGCTTTTAGCCCTGCACCTCTTCCATAGCAAACAGTAGTGGCTCAAATGTGAACGAGTTGGCTAAATAAAGCCCATGAATGTAAAAATAATAATCATGCCTAATGTATAAGTGCAACCGGCTTCAAATAATAATCATAAAAAACCCCTCGTTTTAACCCTTTAACCGCCAAATTATTCAATTTGAATTTTCACCCACTTGAAGTTGTGTCTCGATGACGCGATCCACAACTTCAAGTGAGTGAAAATTATTCAGATTTGACAAAATGGAGGTCAACTCTTTTCAAATCTTGCTGGTTGATGTCACATTTTATCTTTAACATGTTTAAAATCTGGTACTTAATGTGCTAAAAAAATTTATACCCGAATATATGCGGCACAGGCGGTTAAAGGGTTAAAGTAATATAATTACTGTTCAAACGCTGAAATATTTTTTAAAACCATGCAAACTAAAGTTTTTTTTCAATTTGAACCCATTATAATTGTCTAAGTTAGTTATTTCCGATACATTTGAATATCTATATGTGATGGGTCTACGGCCACTATCAATATTTTAATTCTTTCAGTGCGGGTGATCGTCTTTATACGTCACAATTTCAGGTCTACATACGTCAAATTCTGACGCATAAAAATAATATGTTCAGACGTCAAATTCTGAAGTATCAGGACGGTTATCGCGCTGAAAGGGTTTAGTATTGTAATTATCTTTCGGAACTGCATGATAAATGTCAGATAAATCAGTACGAGACTACCTTTTCATCACCGAAGCTCATTTTTATAAGCTAAATGCTGAATAGACTTTTGCAGGCGCTAATGGGTTAACCTGATGAAGTTGGGTCAGCTAAATGCGGAATAGACTTTTGCAGGCGCTAATGGGTTAATCTGATGAAATCGGGTTTCTATGATTCACGAAACGCTCATCCTCACGCACAAGACACGAGTGGGTGAGATCGTGATATATGGCCGTCGTGGCAGACAATGTGGGGCGCATTGATCAAAATAGATTTTAAAGGTGAAATATGTGTCTCTGAACCATCATAAAAATGATAATGGACAAAAATGAGACTGGAAAAGATTTTGATCAGTATGATATTGTCGTGAGCTGACCGATCTATCCACAAATATATATTTCATATATGGCCTTCTTTCGATTAATTGAAACAGATGCATTTTGATACAAGTATGGTGACAGTCAGGAGCCCTCCTTTCTTTGGAAAGACATATCGATGAATAAAATGCAATAATGATCACTAACAGATAATAATTTATTAGTTGTGTATGATATTTGCTAAGCGTCGTGGTCATCACAAAAATACAGCACAATACTATGCCGGGAGTGCTTGTGTTAGTGACAAATTATTATTCTCCTATATCTAGACTTCTGTCGTAAACATCAATGATTGTAATAAAGGCAAACAGCAGTAACTGCTTACTCTTCGATTAATCAGTTACTGCTGTTTGCCTTTACGTTGCAGAATATTACGATGGGATTAGTTTAAAGACCAGACGGGTGCATTATTAAAGACCGAGAACAGTCGCGATGGGCTAACCCTTCAACCGCCAAATTATTCAATCTGAATTTTCACCCACTTGGGGTTTTGTCTCGCTGACGCAATCCACAACTTCAAGTGAGGGAAAATTATTCAGATTTTACAAAATGGAGGTCAACTGTTTTCAAACATTGCTGATTGATGTCTCATTTTATCTTTAACCTGTTTAAAAGGTGGTATTTAATGTGCTAATAAAAAAGAAAACCCGAATATATGCGGCACCGGCGGTTAAAGGGTTAATTTGCGACAACATCCACACTGAATAGACCCCATGGCTTTGCACCGGCTGATCTGTCTGGAGAAAACAGGATAGATGCGACGATTTATTGAATAATAAACGACATTTGCAAATCATAAATAGCGTTTATCAACCTCTGCAGCACCAACAGATGGGTATCTAATCATAGAAATAAACATGGCTAGTTTTTCTTGGTCCACTGCAGGTGTACTTCGACAGTATTGGTGTATGTATCTATATACCGATAAAATATTTGTTCCACCCATAAAGATAAGAATTGTCTCAATCAGTGGCTTTAAATTTCTAATTCTTATCCGGCGCAGTGAGAGTGGAATGTGGGCGGCATCTGCGGGGCGGCGGGATCACAGATGAAAGGATTGGTAAGATGGGATCACTTGTGGATGCACAGCGGTGCGCGGAGCCAACGCTATGTCCACAGGACTGTTTGGACAGGAACAGTTGAATGAGGGGGTGGAATTTAGTGAATCACAGCATTGGTTTGCTGAGGGTGATGTAGATAGTGCGCAGCCAATCACAGTGCACCTGTGCCCACATAGGTACTGACACACGGCAATGTCATAGCTCCTACGAAAAAAGGTACGCTACTGTGTTATATATATACTGCCGTGCAAAGCCAAAAGGCAGTATCTGCTTACTTTACAAGTAAGCAGATACTGCCTTTTGGTTTTGTAGATCAGTCTAATACAGCAGCAGACACCAAAAAAAAGAGCCATATTTAAGGAGTTACCTAAACCGGCGGTACAACATTTGTCCACATGTCTAGAATTGTTCCCAGGGGTCTTTAGATACAGAATCTGGTTGATGACATTGCCGGAAATAGAGGCGGGCTGAGAATCTGACACTTTTGTACACCTGCCCGATTTGTGGAGAAAATATTCGCTAAAATATGATTTTCGCGTCATTCTCACTCTGTTATAATAGTAAAAAATTATATAATTTTGCACTAGCATCCTACCTCTAAGAGCTATTTTGGATATTGTGTATATGTCGCAAAATGCATTTTTTTTTTATTTTCATTTTTTTGCAGATAGTTTATGACAACGGGTTCGTTTCTGCACGAAAATCTCCATGCGCGGTACCATTTGGTTCAGATACATCCCTTAAGTCTGAATTAGGTTACCAATGCTTGATTGGTCGAGTAATTGATCATTATGGCCAATTTCAAAATGGCCGCCGTAAAATCCATGTTTTTTGCCGAAATGTATTATTGAACATGGTTTTCTTAAATTTCGCATCACAAGCACGGTTTGAGTGTGTAGTCTTACATTTTATTGTTCGTTCAAGTATTTACAAATGCTGGAATGTGATATACTTAATCCAAGATGGCTGCCAGAAAGGATGAAGAAAATTTTTAAAATTTCACATTTTCTTGCAAATATCTCAGAAGCACATGTTTCATCATGTAAGAAACCCCCACGATCGGTGTAATTTGCTTCAGAAACAACCCTTGAGTGAAAATCATATGATATGTAATTAATCAATATGGCCGATTTTAAAATGGCCACCGTCAAATCAATGCTTAATCTTCATATGCATAATTCAACATGGTTTGCTTAATTTTAATCTCAGAAACACGGTTTTTTGTCTATTCTTATATTTTATTGCTGAATAAATCCACTCAATATGTCTATGTATATTTTAACATGTCTGAGTACTAGAATGTTATTTAAGAACCAATCCAAGATGGCCGCCGTAAAAATGGCAAATAATATTTTTTAAACTTTTCAGATAGTTTATGAGCACACGTTCTGTTCTGTACGAAAACCTCAGTGAGCGGTATTATTTGTTTCAGAGGCATATATTAAGTCAAAATCAGGTGATTAATTTTTGATTAGTCAAGTAATTATTCATTATGGCTGATCTCAAAATGGCCGCCTATTAAATAAACGCATTATTGAACTGAGTTTACATGATAGTCATATCATAAACACGGTTTTGATGTAATATCTTAAAGAGACACACAATCGGGCTAAAATCATCAACAAATCGGTAATTTTCTCTTGGTTTCTTAATATGACCATATGATGTAAACATGTCCATAGACGAGAACTGCAAAAGTTTTCTGAATTTTTACCAGTTGAGCGAGATATAGAGACAAAATTCCCGTATTTCTTATTTTGGACATGCATTGGACATGCATGTCTGAAATAAGAAATCGGGAATTTTGATCTGGTGCCAGTTTGTTAATGGCCAAGATCACCCTTGTAGTGGTTGAGATAACTTGTAAGGTGGCTGTGATCGCGGGAGTAAACACCAAAACAGTGTTTCTATAATGATTTTTACGTAGTACATGTTTAACAATTACAATAATTAAAAGGAACTGAATGCTCATTTTCTTAGGAGACAAGGCTCTAGGTCACCGGGACCAAAGCTGAACAAACGCATATTTGCTTGTCATTTTCACTGCTGCCATTTTAGATTCTATCTTAAAGCACTTAACATTACTTTTAGTGGATTCACTGAAAATTAAAATGCAAAATTAAATACCAAGACCGTGTTTGTGAGATGACTATTATATTATGCACAACATATTCAATAAGCATTTTAGGAGTATTCATTTATTTCATGGTGTCTATTTTGTAATCGGCCATAATTATTATTTACTAGTCTTAACGAGTCGAGCATTAAAAACCTGATCTTAACTCATGGGACGTCTCGGAAATAAATAATACCGCTCATGGAAGTTATCATACAGATATAGAATAGAGCGTGTGCTCATAAATTATTTGTAAAATGGTGCGACATTTTTACAATGTTGCGGCGGCAATCTTGAATTTCTTAGTAAATTTCTACTTTTTTCTCATGTTATTATACTTTTATTGGACATGGTGAGGATTAAAAAGTAAGATTAGACACTTATATCGTGTCTCTGTAAATAGCTGTGTAACAAACATGTTCAATAATGCATTTTACGAAATATACCGGTAATTCATTTCACAGCGACTATTTTGAAATAGGCCATAATTATTAATTATTCAACACATCAAGCATTGATCACCTGATTTTTGTTTATGGGTACGTGTCTCTCAATGAAATGATACCGCACATGGAGGTTATCGTACACCACTAGAGCCTGTGCTCATAAAACGCTAATTGGTGTCTTATAGTCAGGACATGGGGGGATACACCTGCAACACTGATTGTCTGCCCAGCGCTGGGCCGACGGCATCAACATGTGGCCCAATGCTTTTGGAACATTCAACCGTCCTTTAGCAAGTGTTCAGGTATACAAAAAGTTTGTTGTGGTTCTAAGCGGATCCATACAAATGTTGATAAAAAATATTTTTTTAAATCTAAAAACACTAAAAAAAATAAAATCATGATTTGGGAGATACACCACTTCATTACAAAATTAAAAAACGAAAATTGATGTCATCCCAAGAAGCTGCTTTAAGACCAGCCCACCACTTAGTTTTAGTCCTGATATTATTGTTGAAATACTATCAGATTGAAATGATTTTAGCAATATTTTTTTTTTAATTTTTGACAACAATGACTAAAACTTTAGGTGAATGGTAGGCTAGTCCCTTAGCTCTATATGTCCACTAACTCGCAAAGTATTAGCGTAATGTATATATTTACCCACAGAAAAGCATTACTATAGTATAATGTATAATAACTGATAACGTATCAAATTATTATATACTTTCATAACATAGCATCTTTGAGCTGTCCCACACAATATTTATACAAAGCATTTTGTCCATTAACTTTTACACAGCCAAACACGACAAAAGCCTTTTAATCCGTTTTATTAGCAGTTTAAATCGAAGTTAGTGGGAACGAAATCCCAACATTTGCATCACGATTTGCAAATGTTGGATCTCAAATTAAACAAATGACTAATTTTCCTTCCATTTAAGTTGTAGGTCGCTGTAGCGAAACAAAATTTCAAGTGGGTGAAAATTAAAGTTATTTAACTTAGCGCTCGCTATACAAGGTATAGGCTATCATTCCCATTAAAATGTTGCGAGTCCAGATACAAGAGTATTATCTGTAAATTTATCAAATGACAGACACCGCTTTTATCCCTGCACCTCTTTCATAGCAAACAGTAGTGGCTCAAATGTGAGCGAGTGGGTTTAATAAAGCCCATAAATGTAAAAATAATAATCATGCCTAATGTATAAGTGCAACCGGCTTCAAATAATGATCATAAAAAACCCCCTCGTTTTAACCCTTTAACCGCCAAATTATTCAATTTGAATTTTTACCCACTTGAAGTTGTGTCTCGCTGACGCGATCCACAACTTCAAGTGAGTGAAAATTATTCAGATTTGACAAAATGGAGGTCAACTCTTTTCAAATCTTGCTGGTTGATGTCACATTTTATCTTTAACATGTTTAAAATCTGGTACTTAATGTGCTAATAAAAAATGTAAACCCGAATATATGCGGCACCGGCGGTTAAAGAGTTCAAGTAATATAATTACCCTTCAAACGCTGAAATATTTTTTAAAACCATGCAGACTAGTTTTTTTTCAACTTGAACCCATCATAAAAGTCTTAGTTAGTTATTTCCGGTACATTTGAATATCTATATGTGATGGGTCTACGGCCACTATCAATAATTTAATTCTTTCAGTGCGGGAACGTTTTCATACGTCACAATTTCAGGTCTACATACGTCAAATTCTGACGGATAAAAATAATATATTCAGACGTCAAATTCTGACGTTTAAGGACGGTTTTTGCGCTGAAAGGGTTTAGTATTGTAATAATCTTTCGGAACTGCATGATAAATGTCACGATAAATCAGTACGAGACTACCTTTTCATCACCGAAGCCCATTGTTATGCTAAATGCTGAATAGACTTTTGCAGGCGCTAATAGGTTAACCTGATGAAATCGGGTCTCTATGATTCACGAAACGCTCATCCTCGCGCACAAGACACAAGTGGGTGAGATCGTGATATATGGCCGTCGTGGCAGACAACGTGGGGCGCATTGATCAAAATAGATTTTAAAAGGTGAAATATGTGCCTCTGAACCATCATAAAAATGATAATGGACAAAAATGAGACTGGAAAAGATTTTGATCAGTGAGATATTGTCGTGAGCTGACCGATCTATCCACAAATAGATATTTTATATAATTATGGTCTTCTTTCGATTAATTGAAACAGATGCATTTTGATACAAGTATGGTGACAGTCAGGAACCCTCCTTTCTTTGGAACGACATATCGATGAATAAAATGCAATGATGATCACTAACAGATAATAATTTATCAGTTGTGTTCGATATTTGTTAAAAGCGTCGTGGTCATCACAAAAATACAGCACAATACTATGACGGGAGTGCTTGTGTTAGTGACAAATTATTATTCTCCTATATCTAGACTTCTGTCTTAAACATCAACGATTGTAATAAAGGCAGACAACAGTAACTGCTTACTCCTCGATTAATCAGTTATGCTATTTACCTTTACGTTGCAGAATATTATGATGTGATTATTTCAAAGACCGGACGGGTGCATTATTAAAGACCGATAACAGTCGCGATGGGCTCTGACACTGTCGCCTTAACCCTTTAACCGCCAAATTATTCAATCTGAATTTTCACCCACTTGAAGTTGTGTCTCGCTGACGCGATCCACAACTTCAAGTGAGTGAAAATTATTCAGATTTGACAAAATGGAGGTCAACTGTTTTCAAATATTGCTGATTGATGTCTCATTTTACTGGCCCAGTTTAGCCTATATGTGCACAAAGGTGGCCTAAAGCCCTATTCATTTCATTTCATTTGTCTCATTTTATCTTTAACATGTTTAAAAGGTGGTACTTAATGTGCTAATAAAAAATAAAAACCCGAATATATGCGGCACCGGTGGTTAAAGGGTTAATTTGCTGCTGACCTATCCGGAGAAAACAGGATGGATGCAACGATTTAATGAATAATAAACGACATTTGCAAATCATAAATAGCGTGTATCAACATCTGCAGCACCAACAGATGGGTATCTGATCATAGAAAAAAACATAGCGAGTTTTCTCGGTGCACTGCAGGTATACTTCGACAGTATCGGTGTATGTATCTATATACCGATAAAATATTTGTTACACCATAAAGATAAGATTTGTCTCACTAATGCTTATCTCAAATATACACGGTCAATGGGCAGTCGTTTTGTCATTTAGGTATTTTTATACCTTGTACTTGTTTCGGCCATTGATCATTCTTTTATTCTGTGGAGAATATGCCTATACTTCTGAATATGCCTATACTTCTTGCCAAAAGACTGCACTATATGCAGTCTTTTGGCATTTTGTGGTTTTGGCATTTTGTCGTTCTGTCAAGATTATATACTTCTGTCTTTTGCCATTTTGTCTTTTTGACATTTTGTTATTCTGTCTTAGGCTTTTTGTCGTTTCGGCATTCAGTCAGTCAATCATTTTATTAAGTTAATTATAGGGATCCTATACCCGCGTCCTAATCAGTGGCTTTAAATTTATAATTCTTATCTAGCGCAGTGAGAGGGGAATGTGGGCGGCATCTGCGGGGCGGCGGGATCACAGATGAAAGGATTGGTAAGATGGGATCACTTGTGGATGCACAGCGGTGCACGGAGCCAACGCTATGTCCACAGGACTGTTTGAAAGGGAACTGTCAAATAAGGAGGTGGCATTTAGTAAATCACAGGATTGGTTTGCTGAGGGTAATGTAGATAGTTCGCAGCCAATCACAGCGCACCTGTGCCCACTTAGGTACTGAAACACGGCAATAACTGATAAAGTATAAATTTATTATATACTTTCATAACATAGCATCTTTGAGCTGTCCCACACAATAATTATACAAAGCATTTTGTCCATTAACCGTTACACAGCTAAACACGACAATAGCTTTTTTAATCCGTTTTATTAGCAGTTTAAATCGAAGTTAGTGGGAACGAAATTCCAACATTTGTATCACGATTTGCAAATGCTGGGTCTCAAATTGAACAAAATGACTAATTGTCATTCCATTTAAGTTGTGGGTCGCTGTAGCGAAACAAAATTTCAAGTAGGTGAAAATTATTATTTAACTTAGCGCTCGCTATACAAGGTATAGGCTATTATTTTCATTACCATGTTGTGAGTCCAGAGGCAAGAGTATTATATGTAAATTTATCAAATGACAGACACTGCTTTTAGCCCTGCACCTCTTTTATAGCAAACAGTAGTGGCTTAAATGTGAACGAGTGGGTTTAATAAAGCCCGAGAATGTAAAAATAATAATCATGCCTAATGTATAAGTGCAACCGGCTCCAAATAATGATCATAAAAAACCCCCTCGTTTTAACCCTTTAACCGCCAAATTATCAATTTGAATTTTCACCCACTTGAAGTTGTGTCTCGCTGACGCGATCCACAACTTCAAGTGAGTGAAAATTATTCAGATTTGACAAGATGGAGGTCAACTCTTTTCAAATCTTGCTGGTTGATGTCACATTTTATCTTTAACATGTTTAAAATCTGGTACTTAATGTGCTAATAAAAAATGTAAACCCGAATATATGCGGAACAGGCGGTTAAAGGGTTAAAGTAATATAATTACCGTTCAAACGCTGAAATATTTTTTAAAACCATGCAAACTAAAGGGTTTTTTCAATTTGAACCCATTATAATTGTCTAAGTTAGTTATTTCCGGTTCATTTGAATAGCTATATGTGATGGGTCTACGGCCACTATCAATATTTTAATTCTTTCAGTGCGGGGATCGCCTTTATACGTCACAATTTCAGGTCTACATACGTCAAATTCTGACGCATAAAAATAATATGTTCAGACGTCGAATTCTGACCTATCAGGACGGTTATCGCGCTGAAAGGATTTAGTATTGTAATTATCTTTCGGAACTGCATGATAAATGTCACGATAAATCAGTACGAGACTACCTTTTCATCACCGAAGCTCATTTTTATAAGCTAAATGCTGAATAGACTTTTGCAGGAGCTAATGGGTTAACCTGATTAAGTTGGGTCAGCTAAATGCTGAATAGACTTTTGCAGGCGCTAATGGGTTAACCTGATGAAATCGGGTCTCTATGATTCACGAAACGCTCATCCTCACGCACAAGACACAAGTGGGTGAGATCGTGATATATGGCCGTCGTGGCAGACAATGTGCAGGGGCGCATTGATCAAAATAGATTTTAAAGGAGAAATATGTGTCTCTGAACCATCATAAAAATTATAATGGACAAAAATGAAACTGGAAAAGATTTTGATCAATATGATATTGTCGTGAGCTGACCGATCTATCCACAAATAGATATTTTATATATGGTCTTCTTTTGATTAATTGAAACAGATGCATTTTGATACAAGTATGGTGACAGTCAGGAGCCCTCCTTTCTTTGGAAAGACATATCGATGAATAAAATGCAATAATGATCACTAACAGATAATAATTTATTAGTTGTGTATGATATTTGCTAAGCGTCGTGGTCATCACAAAAATACAGCACAATACTATGCCGGGAGTGCTTGTGTTAGTGACAAATTATTATTCTCCTATATCTAGACTTCTGTCGTAAACATCAATGATTGTAATAAAGGCAAACAGCAGTACTGCTTACTCTTCGATTAATCAGTTACTGCTGTTTGCCTTTACGTTGCAGAATATTACGATGGGATTATTTCAAAGACCAGACGGGTGCATTAATAAAGACCGGTAACAGTCCCGATGGGCTAACCCTTTAACCGCCAAATTATTCAATCTGAATTTTCGCCCACTTGGAGTTGTGTCTCGCTGACGCAATCCACAACTTCAAGTGAGGGCAAATTATTCAGATTTGACAAAATGGAGGTCAACTGTTTTCAAATATTGCTGATTGATGTCTCATTTTATCTTTACCCTGTTTAAAAGGTGGTATTTAATGTGCTAATAAAAAAGAAAACCCGAATATATGCGGCACCGGCGGTTAAAGGGTTAATCTGCGACAACATCCACACTGAATAGACCCCATGGCTTTGCACCGGCTGATCTGTCTGGAGAAAACAGGATAGATGCGACGATTTAATGAATAATAAACGACATTTGCAAATCATAAATAGCGTTTATCAACCTCTGCAGCACCAACAGATGGGTATCTAATCAAAGAAATAAACATGGCGAGTTTTTCTTGGTGCACTGCAGGTGTACTTCGACAGTATTGGTGTATGCATCTATATACTGATAAAATATTTGTTCCACCCATAAAGATAAGAATTGTCTCAATCAGTGGCTTTAAATTTCTAATTCTTATCCGGCGCAGTGAGAGTGGAATGTGGGCGGCATCTGCGGGGCGGCGGGATCACAGATGAAAGGATTGGTAAGATGGGATCACTTGTGGATGCACAGCGGTGCGCGGAGCCAACGCTATGTCCACAGGACTGTTTGGACAGGAACAGTTGAATGAGGGGGTGAAATTTAGTGAATCACAGCATTGGTTTGCTGAGGGTGATGTAGATAGTGCGCAGCCAATCACAGTGCACCTGTGCCCACATAGGTACTGACACACGGCAATGTCATAGCTCCTACGAAAAAAGGTACGCTACTGTGTTATATATATACTGCCGTGCAAAGCCAAAAGGCAGTATCTGCTTACTTTACAAGTGAGCAGATACTGCCTTTTGGCTTTGTAGATCAGTATAGAACAGCAGCAGACACCAAAAAAGAGCCATATTTAAGGAGTTACCTAAACCGGCGCTACAACATTTGTCCACATGGCTAGAATTGTTCCCAGAGGTCTTTAGATACAGAATCTGGTTGATGACATTGCCGGAAATAGAGGCGGGCTGAGAATCTGACACTTTTGTACACCTGCCCGATTTGTGGAGAAAATATTCGCTAAAATATGATTTTCGCGTCATTCTCACTCTGTTATAATGTTGAGCCATTTAAATGAAATATTGTCGAATTTAGTTTTTTTTATTGATCAGGTCATATATCTGTGGAGATAAAATAGTAAAAAATTATATAATTTTGCACTAGCATCCTACCTCTAAGAGCTATTTTGGATATTGTGTATATGTCGCAAAATGCAATTTTTTTTAATTTTCATTTTTTTCATTTTTTTGCAGATAGTTTATGACAACGGGTTCGTTTCTGCACGAAAATCTCTATGCGCGGTACCACTTGGTTCAGATACATCCCTTAAGTCTGAATTAGGTTACCAATGCTTGATTCGTCGAGTAATTGATCAAAATGGCCAATTTCAAAATGTCCGCCGTAAAATCCATGTTTTTTCCCAAAATGTATTATTGTACATGGTTTTCTTAAATTTTGCATCAAAAGCACGGTTTGAGTGTGTAATCTTACATTTTATTGTTCGTTCAAATATTTACAAATGCTGGAATGTGATATTTAAGACTTAAGCCAAGATGGCTGCCAGAAAGGATGAAGAAAATTGTTAAAATTTCACATTTTCTTGCAAATATTTCAGAAGCACATGTTTCATCATGTAAGAAACCCCCACGATCGGTGTAATTTGGTTCAGAAACAACCCTTGAGTGAAAATCATATGATATGTAATTAATCAATATGGCCGATTTTAAAATGGCCACCGTTAAATCAATGCTTAATCTTCATATGCATAATTCAACATGGTTTGCTTAATTTTTATCTCAGAAACACGGTTTTTTGTCTATTCTTATATTTTATTGCTGAATAAATCCACTCAATATGCCTATGTATATTTTAACATGTTTAAGTACTAGAATGTTATTTAAGAACCAATCCAAGATGGCCGCCGTAAAAATGGCAAATAAATTTTTTCAAACTTTTGAGATAGTTTATGAGCACACGTTCTGTTCTGTACGAAAACCTCAGTGAGCGGTATTATTTGGTTCAGAGGCATATATTAAGTCAAAATCAGGTGATTAATTTCTGATTAGTCAAGTAATTATTCATTATGGCTGATCTCAAAATGGCCGCCGTTAAATAAACGCATTATTGAACAGAGTTTACATATTTGTCATATCATAAACACGGTTTTGATGTAATATCTTAAAGAGACACACAATCGGGCTAAAATCATCAACAAATCGGCAATTTTCTCTTGGTTTCTTAATATGACCATATGATGTAAACATGTCCATAGACGGGAACTGCAAAAGTTTTCTGAATTTTTACCAGTTAAGCGAGATATAGAGACGAAATTCCCGTATTTCTTATTTTGGACATGCATTGGACATGTATGTCTGAAATAAGAAATCGGGAATTTTGATCTGGTGCCAGTTTGTTAATGGCCAAGATCACCCTTGTAGTGGCTGAGATAACTTGTAAGGTGGCTGTGATCGCAGGAGTAAACACCAAAACAGTGTTTCTATAATGATTATTACGTAGTACATGTTTAACAATTACAATAATTAAAAGAAACTGAATGCTCATTTTCTTAGGAGACAAGGCTCTAAGTCACTGGGACCAAAGCTGAACAAACGCATATTTTCTTGTCATTTTTATCTTAAAGCACTTAACATTACTTTTAGTGGATTCTCTGAAAATTAAAATGCAAAATTAAATACCAAGACCGTGTTTGTGAGATGACTATTATATTATGCACAACATATTCAATAAGCATTTTAGGAGTATTCATTGATTTCATGGCGGCCATTTTGTAATCGGCCATAATTATTATTTACTAGTTTTAATGAGTCAAGCATTAAAAACCTGATCTTGACTCATGGGACGTCTCGGAAATAAATAATACCGCTCATGGAAGTTATCATACAGATATGGAATAGAGCGTGTGCTCATAAATTATTTGTAAAATGGTGCGACATTTTTACAATGTTGCGGCGACAATCTTGAATTTCTTAGTAAATTTCTACTTTTTTCTCATGTTATTATACTTTTATTGGACATGGTGAGGATTAAAAAGTAAGATTAGACACTTATAACATGTTCAATAATGCATTTTGCGAGATATACCGGTAATTGATTTCACAGCGACTATTTTGAAATAGGCCATAATTATTAATTATTCAACACATCAAGCATTGATCACCTGATTTTTGTTTATGGGTACGTGTCTCTCAATGAAATGATACCGCACATGGAGGTTATCGTACACCACTAGAACCTGTGCTCATAAAACGCTAATTGGTGTCTTATAGTCAGGACATGGGGGGATACACCTGCAACACTGATTGTCTGCCCAGCGCTGGGCCGACGGCATCAACATGTGGCCCAATGCTGTAGGAACATTCAACCGTCCTCTAGCAAGTGTTCAGGTATACAAAAAGTTTGTTGTGGTTTTAAGCAGATCCATACAAATGTTGATAAAAAATATTTTTTTTAAATCTAAAAACTCTGAAAAAAAGAAAATCATGATTTGGGAGATACACCACTTCATTACAAAATTAAAAAACGAAAATTGATGTCATCCCAAGAAGCTGCTTTAAGACCAGCCCACCACTTAGTTTTAGTCCTGACATTATTGTTGAAATACTATCAGATTGAAATGATTTTAGCAATAATTTATTTTAAAATTTTTGACAACAATGACTAAAACTTTAGGTGAATGGTAGGCTAGTCCCTTAGCTCTATATGTCCACTAACTCGCAAAGTATTAACGCAATGTATCTATTTACCCACAGAAAACCATTACCTTAGTATAATGTATAATAACTGATAACGTATCAATTTATTATATACTTTCATAACATAGCAACTTTGAGCTGTCCCACACAATAATTATAGAAAGCATTTTGTCCATTAACTTTTACACAGCTAAACACGACAAAAGCCTTTTAATCTGTTTTATTAGCAGTTTAAATCTAAGTTAGTGGGAACGAAATCCCAACATTTGCATCACGATTTGCAAATGTTGGATCTCAAATTAAACAAATGACTAATTTTCCTTCCATTTAAGTTGTGGGTCGCTGTAGCGAAACAAAATTTCAAGTGGGTGAAAATTTAGGTTATTTAACTTAGCGCTCGCTATACAAGGTATAGGCTATCATTTCCATTAAAATGTTGCGAGTCCAGATGCAAGAGTATTATCTGAAAATTTATCAAATGACAGACACTGCTTTTATCCCTGCACCTCTTCCATAGCAAACAGTAGTGGCTCAAATGTGAACGAGTGGGTTTGATAAAGCCCATAAATGTAAAAATAATAATCATGCCTAATGTATAAGTGCAACCGGCTTCAAATAATGATCATAAAAAAACCCCTCGTTTTAACCCTTTAACCGCCAAATTATTCAATTTGAATTTTTACCCACTTGAAGTTGTGTCTCGCTGACGCGATCCACAACTTCAAGTGAGTGAAAATTATTCAGATTTGACAAAATGGAGGTCAACTCTTTTCAAATCTTGCTGGTTGATGTCACATTTTATCTGTAACATGTTTAAAATCTGGTACTTAATGTGCTAATAAAAAATGTAAACCCGAATATATGCGGCACCGGCGGTTAAAGAGTTCAAGTAATATAATTACCCTTCAAACGCTGAAATATTTTTTAAAACCATGCAGACTAAAGTTTTTTTTCAACTTGAACCCATCATAATAGTCTTAGTTAGTTATTTCCGGTACATTTGAATATCTATATGTGATGGATCTACGGCCACTATCAATATTTTAATTCTTTCAGTGCGGGAACGTTTTTATACGTCACAATTTCAGGTCTACATACGTCAAATTCTGACGCATAAAAATAATATATTCAGACGTCAAGTTCTGACGTATAAGGACGGTTATTGCGCTGAAAGGTTTTAGTATTGTAATAATCTTTCGGAACTGCATGATAAATGTCACGATAAATCAGTACGAGACTACCTTTTCATCACCGAAGCCCATTGTTATGCTAAATGCTGAATAGACTTTTGCAGGCGCTAATAGGTTAACCTGATGAAATCGGGTCTCTATGATTCACGAAACGCTCCTCCTCGCGCACAAGACACAAGTGGGTGAGATCGTGATATATGGCCGTCGTGGCAGACAACGTGGGGCGCATTGATCAAAATAGATTTTAAAAGGTGAAATATGTGTCTCTGAACCATCATAAAAATGATAATGGTCAAAAATGCGACTGGAAAAGATTTTGATCAATATGATATTGTCGTGAGCTGACCGATCTATCCACAAATAGATATTTTATATAATATGGTCATCTTTCGATTAGTTGAAACAGATGCATTTTGATACAAGTATGGTGACAGTCAGGAACCCTCCTTTCTTTGGGAAAGACATATCGATGAATAAAATGCAATAATAATCACTAACAGAAAATATTAGTTGTGTTCGATATATGCTAAGCGTCGTGGTCATCACAAAAATACAGCACAATACTATGCCGGGAGTGCTTGTGTTAGTGACAAATTATTATTCTCCTATATCTAGACTTCTGTCGTAAACATCAACGATTGTAATAAAGGCAAACAGCTGTAACTGCTTACTCTTTGATAAATCAGTTACTGCTGTTTGCCTTTACGTTGCAGAATATTACGATGAGATTATTTCAAAGACCAGACGGATGCATCATTAAAGACCTATAACAGTCGCGATGGGCTAACCGTTTAACCGCCAAATTATTCAATCTGAATTTTCACCCACTTGGAGTTGTGTCTCGCTGACGCGATCCACAACTTCAAATGAGGGAAAATTATTCAGATTTGACAAAATGGAGGTCAACTGTTTTTAAATATTGCTGATTGATGTCTCATTTTCTCTTTAACCTGTTTAAAAGGTGGTATTTAATGTGCTAATAAAAAAAAAACCCCGAATATATGCGGCACCGGCGGTTGAAGGGTTAATTTGCGACAACATCCACACTGAATAGAACCCATGGCTTTGCACCGGCTGCTGACCTGTCCGGAGAAAACAGGATGGATGCGACGATTTAATGAATAATAAACGACATTTGCAAATCATAAATAGCGTTTATCAACCTCTGCAGCACCAACAGATGGGTATCTGATCATAGAAATAAACATGGCGAGTTTTCTCGGTGCACTGCAGGTGTACTTCGACAGTATTGGTGTATGTATCTATATACCAATAAAATATTTGTTCACCCATAAAGATAAAAATTGTCTCAATCGGTGGCTTTAAATTTCTAATTCTTATCCGGCGCAGTGAGAGTGGAATGTGGGCAGCATCTGCGGGGCGGCGGGATCACAGATGAAAGGATTGGTAAGATGGGATCACTTGTGGATGCACAGCGGTGCGCGGAGCCAACGCTATGTCCACAGGACTGTTTGGACAGGAACTGTCGAATGAGGGGGTGGCATTTAGTGAATCACAGCATTGGTTTGCTGAGGGTAATGTAGATAGTGCGCAGCCAATCACAGTGCACCCGAGCCCACTTAGGTACTGTAACACGGCAATGTCATAGATCCTACGAAGAAAGGTACGCTCCCGTGTTATCTATATAGTACAGCAGCAGACACCAAAAAGAGCCATATTTAAGGAGTCACCTAAACCGGCGGTACAACATTTGTCCACATGTCTAGAATTGTTCCCAGGGGTCTTTAGATACAGAATCTGGTTGATGACATTACCGGAAATGGAGGCGGGCTGATAATCTGACACTTTTGTACACCTGCCCGATTTGTGGAGAAAATATTCGCTAAAATATGATTTTCGCGTCATTCTCACTCTGTTATAATGTCGAGCCATTTAAATGAAATATTGTTGGATTTAGTTTTTTATTGATGAGGTCATATATCTGTGAAGATGAAATAGTAAAAAATTATATAATTTTCACTAGCATCCTACCTCTAAGAGCTATTTTAGATATTGTGAATATGTCGCAAAGTGCAATTATTTTTAAATTTTCATTTTTTTTCATTTTTTTGCAGATAGTTTATGACAACATGTTCGTTTCTGCACGAAAGTCTTCATGCGCGGTACCATTTGGTTCAGATACATCCCTTAAGTCTGAATTAGGTTACCAATACTTGATTCGTCGAGTAATTGATCATTATGGCCAATTTCAAAATGGCCGCCGTAAAATCCATGTCTTTTTCACGAAATGTATTATTGAACATGGTTATCTTAAATTTCGAATCACAAGCACGGCTTGAGTGTGTAATCTTAAATTTTATTGTTCGTTCAAGTATTTACAAATGCTGGAATGTGATATTTAAGACTCCAAGATGGCTGCCAGAAATGATCAAGAAAATTTTCAAAATTTCACATTTTCTAGCAAATATTTCAGAAGCACATGTTTTATCATGTAAGAAACCCCCACGATCCGTGTAATTTGGTTCAAAAACAACCCTTGAGTGAAAATCATTTGATATGTAATTAATCAATATGGCCGATTTCAAAATGGCCACCGTTAAAGCAATGCTTAATCTTCATATGCATAATTCAACATGGTTTGCCAAATTTTTATCTCAGAAACACTGTTTTTTGTCTGATCTTATATTTTATTGCTGAATAAATCCACTCAATATGTCTATGTATATTTTAACATGTTGAGGTACTAGAATGTTATTTAAGAACCAATCCAAGATGGCCGCCGTAAAAATGGCAAATAATATTTTTTAAACTTATAAAAATAGTTTATGAGCACACGTTCTGTTCTGTACGAAAACCTCAGTGAGCGGTATTATTTGGTTCAGAGGCATATATTAGGTCAAAATCAGGTGATTAATTTTTATTTGTCAAGTAATTAATCATTATGGCTGATCTCAAAATAGCCACCGTTAAATAAACGCATTATTGAACATAGTTTACATAATAGTCATATCATAAACACGGTTTTGATGTAATATCTTAAAGATGTAATATCCTAAAAATCGGTAATTTTCTCTTGGTTTTCTTAATATGACCATATGATGTAAACATGTCCATAGACGAGAACTGCAAAAGTTTTCTGAATTTTCGTGTTGCGCATTTACCAGTTAAGCGAGATATAGAGACGAGCTTCCCGTATTGCTTATTTTGGACATGCATGTCTGAAATAAGAAATCGGGAATTTTGATCTGGTGCTAAAAATATACTACAGTAACAAAGATCACTTTTGTAGTGGCTTACATATTTTTCAAGGTGGCAGTTATCACTTCTTCACTGGCCAAGATCACTTTTCTAGTTGCTGAGATAACTTTTTAAATCGCTGTGATAGAATATATCTATGATCACTTCTTCAGTGGTCAATATCATTTTTGTAGTGGCTGAGATAACTTTTAAAGTGGTTCTAATCACTTCTTTGGTGGCAAAGATCACTTTTGTAGTGGCTGAGATAACTTTTAATATGGTTGTAATCACTTCATCAGTGGTCAAGATCACTTTTGTAGTGGTTTAGATAATTTTTAAAGTGGCTGTGATCTGCACAACATATTCAATAAGCATTTTAGGAGTATTCATTGATTTCATGGCGGCCATTTTGTAATCGGCCATAATTATTATTTACTAGTCTTAACGAATCAAGCATTAATAACCTGATCTTGACTCATGGGACGTCTCGGAAATAAATAATACCGCTCATGGAAGTTATCATACAGATATAGAATAGAGCGTGTGCTCATAAATTCTTTGTAAAATGGTGCGCCATTTTTACAATGTTGCGGCGGCAATCTTGAATTTCTTAGTAAATTTCTACTTTTTTCTCATGTTATTATACTTTTATTGGACATGGTGAGAATTGAAAAGTAAGATTAGACACTAATATCGTGTCTCTGTAGATAACTGTGTAACAAACATGTTCAATAATGCATTTTACGAGATATACCGGTAATTGATTTCACAGCGACTATTTTGAAATAGGCCATAATTATTAATTAATCAACACATCAAGCATTAATCACCTGATTTTTGTTTATGGGTACGTGTCTCTCAATGAAATGATACCGCTCATGGTGGTTATCGTACACCATTAGAGCAGGTGCTCATAAACTATTTGCAAAAAAGTGAAATTTTGCGTATTTGCTTCATCATTTTCTGGCGGCCATCTGGTATTCGGTGGTAAATATCACATTACAGCATTTGTAGGCCTAAATACTTAAGCGAGCATTAAAATGTAAGTTTAGATACCAAAATGCTGATTGTGATGTGAAATTTATGAAAAACATGTTTGATAATACATTTCAGAAGAAATCGTGGATTTTACGGTGGCCATTTTGAAATTGACCATAAAGATCAATTAATCGAAAAATCAAGCATTGGTAACCTAATTCTGAGCGAGTTACGATCTTTTTTATAAAATGTGGTGATTTATAGCAGGCTTGGGGTTAAATATTACATTGATATCATTTTGATACCAATTCATCTAGATTGGGTGACCATTTCTTCCTTCAAAAACATTGAAATCGGAAAATATAAGTATAAAATGTAGTCCCTACGCTGGTAGTAACAAGGCATATGCTGCATTCGGAAGTTCCCGTGTTTTGGCAACGCCCAGGGAAGGTACTAGGACCTTACATTTGCATGTGAAAAGAGAAAAAAAGCCCCATATTTGGGCACCCTTTTTTATTTTTCTTTATTGATAGAGTATGTCATGATGATTAAAAAAATATACAGGTTTATATAGATATTTTCATTTGAAGAATGCTGGGAGGCCCAAGCGTATGGGCCATAATACATGCAAGTCTATGGGAGCGGTATTATGTGTGGTGAGACGTTAAGTGCCCGTCTCTGGAAACTATTTTTCAAGCCCACAGCGAGTTTTTTGCCCCTAGATAATTTCCTTTGCTAATTTGTTTGTTAATAGTAAGCCCATTTAACAATAAAAATCTTACTGGTGGGTTTTGTTACAAAATTATCGAAACTGGCATGATGATGTCCAATTATGGTCTTTACATCCAGAAATAGCCCATATAGAGCCATTATAGTTATAAGTTCAAATGACTACAATCACTTTCCTGGCATGATTTACCTCTCTATATTATCTATACCTTTCATTTTTGTGTGCATAATGAAGGGACAACACAATTCTATAAAAAATACAATCGTTTATTGCATAAGATCTAGTTGAATATCCAAAAAAATAGACAACCGGTAGACATACCTTCAAAAAAGAGAAAAGTATGTTTTACCATAGAAAACAGGTCATTTCTCGACATCTAATCGAAAACAGGGAAACTTGAATTTGTGTTTGTGAGTTTGCTAATCATCAGAATTGAACAAGGTTTTCTCTTTTCAATACAGAATTAAATGTATTTTTCAGATCATACGAAAAAAATTCTTATAAAATGTATTTTGAATTAAGGTCTCACCACACAAATTCATACGCGCATATCATTAAAAATACATGTAAGTCTATGGGAGCGGTATTATGTGTGGTGAGACGTTAAGGGATGCATCTGAACTAAATGGTACCGCTCATGGGGACTTTCATGCATACGAACCTGTATATATACAAATAAACGTCATTTTTCAAGACCGAAATGCAAAAATGAATTTAAAAATAAAATGTTAGAAAATCTCCTTAATAGCGATCTAGTTGATATACTTAATGACATAGAGATTATGCAACAAAATAACAAAGATGTTACACAAGTGGAAATTGATGATGTTGTGGAGAAGATTTGTGATACATTAAAAAATGCGGCTACCTCAGCAGGTGTTAAACAAAATAAATTATTCTCTGCCACCAAGGACAAAGAAGCCTAATCGAACACATACAGACCAGCTATGGTATAATGAAAATTGTGAAAAATCACGTAAAATTTACTTCAATTTCCGAAACAAATATCGTAAATTGCGTAGTTCTAGGAATTTATCACTCCTTAAAATAGCTAGTAAATCCTACAAAAAAGATATTGATAAAGCTTTTACAGATTACCATAAGAAAATGATAACAAAAATTCGCAAGTCACGCGAAAATCAATAACATTAGTTTGGAGGTATTTGCTGAGTATTTTGCCGCATTAAATAAACAGGATAACGAAGAAAATGATTCTGAAATTTTAGGAATTCTTGATGAATTCAATAATGAAATAATTTTACCATTCAGCGAAGAAGAAATATCCAGCGCTATTTCGAGATTAAAATTAAATAAAGCAGGAGGAAGTGATTTTATTCTAAACGAATATTTGAAATTTTCACCAGAAAATATGATTTTACTGTATACAAAGTTATTTAATTTAATTCTAACGACAGGAAAAACACCACAATCATGGAGTATAGGTGTCAATAAACCACTTTTTAAATCAAAAGGAAATGTATCTGACCCTGACAACTATAGAGGAATTACCCTTCTTAGTTGCTTTGGGAAGTTATTCACCAATGTAATAAACTGTAGACTTACCGATTTTTTAAATAGATTCAATGCCATAGGTACAGAGCAAGCAGGCTTTAAAGAATGTCATTCCACAGTTGACCATATGTTTGTGCTTAAATTATTAGTTGATATATATTTAAGTAGAAACAAGCGTTTATATTGTTGTTTTGTTGACTACAGGAAAGCCTTTGATACTGTGAATAGGTCTAAACTGTGGTCAAAGATACTGTCTCTCAACATAAATGGCAAATTGTTTAATGTTGTACATACTATTTACAGTCAAGCTAAATCATGTGTATGTATAAATAGTACATTATCAAACCTTTTTCCCTGCTAGGTCGGAGTGCGTCAAGGTGAAAATCTTTCTCCACTGTTATTTTCCATATACCTTTCTGATCTGAGCAGTCACCTAGCAGAGCGGTGCGAAGGTCTTACCACTCTGGAAAATTTAGCTTCTACTGTTGATGATGATACACTACAGAAATTTATGAAATTATTTGTGCTGTTATATGCAGACGATACCGTTATATTATCTGAAACACCAGATAAATTACAAATTGGTTTAGACAACTTGTACAGATATAGCGACTTATGGGACTTAAGAATAAATCGAGAAAAAACAAAAATTCTAGTATTCTCTAAAGGTAGAATTAGAAGAATACCAGATTTTACGCTGGCTGGAGAAAAGCTTGACGTCACTTTTAACTATAAATATTTTGGGTTATTCTTTAATTATAATGGTAAATTTAATGTAGCAAAACAGGATTTATATGATCGTGCAAACCGTGCTATGTTTAATTATATGGTTAATTATATGGTTTAATTATATGGTGTATGGAGAGTTAGGAGTATTTCCTTCAAACAATAAAATCAAAATCAGAGCTGTTACATACTGGGCAAGGTTACTAAATACTGATTATAACAAGTTATCATCTAACATATATAAATTGTTGTATCATCTAGCGATTAAAAACTCATATGTATCACCATGGATATTGTACATACGTGGAATTTTAAATGATTGTGGATTTCCTTATTTGTGGCTTAACCAAGATCTAAACTGTAGTGTAGATTGGTTTAAATCTGTTATTTCCAATCAGTTAAGAGACCAGTTTATTCAGTTATGGAATGAAACTATTAATCGGAGTGGATAATGTAATAATTACAGAATGTTCAAATCCGAATTTAAGTTAGAGAACTATCTTATCAATTTACCATTTCCAAGCAGGAAATTATTAGCTAAATTTCGCTGCCGTAATCACAAACTGCCTATTGAAAAAGATTGTCATCTTGGTCTTCCACGAGAACAGCGATTGTGTAAAAAATGAGTGAGTGAAATTGGCGACGAATTTCATTACCTATTTAGATGTAATTATTTTGTAAAAGAGAGAAGGAAATATATTAAATGTAAATACTATAATTTTCCTTCAACATTAAAGTTTGAAGAGCTTATGTGTAAGCAAGACATGCCTAGTATGCTTAACCTGTGTAGATTTATTAAATTTATTATGTGTGTGTAACATTGCTGTTCTATTACAATTATATTATATTATGTTGTGTTATGCTATGTTATGTTATAATTATTGTATTGTATTGTATTTACCTGGCATCTGCATGTCTCTTAAAAGAGACCACCAGAATAAATTCTCTTGTTCACTTGTTGTCATAAACTATTTGCAAAAAATTGGAAAAAATGACAATATCCAAAATTGCCCTTCGAGGTGGGATGCTACCGCAAAATTAATATTTTTTACTATTTTATCTCCACAGATATATTACTCAATGTACTATTTCAGAACGGGCAGTGCCCGTTCTGAAATAAATTATGCAAATTAGCCTTTGAAAATGGTGCACGCGCATTTCGCATGCCAACCGTTTGGGAGACTAAACATGACCATGAATATTGTAAACGCGCTAAAATTGACATAACAGATATTTACAAAAATTAAGTAAAATATTCAAAACATTCGACTTGACTTGAATCTGGACGCGCATCTTTAACAATTGTGCAATCGTGACAATATTCTGTCTTGAACACAGATATTGGCTACATTTTTGAAGATTCGCCACTAAAATCGTCCATTGCACTAAAAGTACAGAATCAGTCAAGTTGCGTATGAAGGGTTAGCTGCGGTAAGGTGGCCTTAGTATAGTATCCACAAATGGGAAATATCTATCGATTCAATTTTAGCGCGTTTACAAAACTGTAGTTTGCAGAGTAAGAGGATCACCCTTGTTCCGCGGCCCAGTGCTGTTTCTATGACGACGGTCTTCATTCCGCTTCCGGTTGTATAGCAAGCGCATAGCCTCATCTTTCATATTGACTAGTCCACAAGATGTTCTATTCTATCAAAACCAATTTCATATTAGGTTTCAATGTTCTCAATAATCATATTGAGCATTTTTTATATTATAGCCAAAAATCCCGCTTTGAGACACCCAGGCCTTAGGCACCCCTATATACACTGAGCAGTCACTGCCTTTTATTTTTGAAGAACAGCCCTGGCGTAGATCTATAATTATAATCATGATAATAACGGGTCCAATTTTCACATCGGGGATTATTTTTCATTGAGTTGGATCCTTTCTGCGAAATGAAAATTAATTGTGAGTTATGTTTGAAAATGAAAAATGTCACGCGGAGTGACGCAACGCAACAGATAAATGTTGCATGTCCCGAGCAAAGAAAATATATTGTATTTTTTTTGTCCCGAGCAATGATTCATCTGTCAATCTGAACTTCGTCTCCTGAAGTTATGCAATAATCATGCTATCGCAGGATTGACTGATAGGGCTTAGACTACCTGCTGTGGATGGTAAGATAAGTAAGATGACACTGCCCTACAGTATGAGGCTCAGCACCTTAAAGAATATACGCGTGGACGGAGAAGAAACTTAGTGTAGTGTGCAGTGTTAAGATCGTGCCAAAATCGCCCTCAGTGGCCCAATGCTGTGTCAGATATGTCCCCCCTTGTCATGCATAATCACATTCGCGCTCACAGACATCACTTCCCCGTTTCATGTTTTCAATCCCGACTTTGACGCGAATAAAAAAACAGGGAGTATTGATTGAATCTGAGAAATTCACAGTGAGCCCCGCAACGCTGGCCCAATCCTTGGCTAACTCTGGGTTTGCACGTCAGGAACCACCGTGCGTGGGCGGCGGAACGGATTACGAGGTGTTACGCTGTGCGGGCGGCTTGGATGGACCTGTGATGAGGGCGCGGGAGATCCCCACGAGAGATAGAATCCATCAAATCGCAGCATGTCGCCAAGAGCTAACAAGACAAGTAGCAATAGTAGAAGCGGGTGGGTGGAATGAGAAATATAGGTCAACTGTTACCAAAGGCCAGAGTGTGCATCTACTTTACAGAGTTTACAGAGGGCTGGGATTTATTATTATTTTGGGATAAGCCTGCAGTGCGGGGATCGACTTTAGACGTCAGATTCTGACGTCTAAAGTCGATCCCCGCACTGTATGAATAACAAGATTTATAATGGCCGTAGACCCATAACATACTTGTAGGTATTCAAATGAATCAGAATTAGCTAACTAAGACAATTAATATGGTCATTTCAAATTGAAAAAACCCACTTTGGTCTCGATTGTTTATACGAAAGTAAACACAGAAATGTGGATCTTTCAAGGGAATCACAAACCGAATCAAATTGAACGTGTTTAAAGGGTTTCTCTCAACGAACCCGACGTATTTTTAGCCTATGCTGCGAAATATTATGATCATATAACATTGATCACATTAATAAAATATCCAATAAGTTAAGGCCCAATTGAGTTTCAGAAAATAAAAGCCATCAATGTAAGCCATGCATTCAGGGAATTTACACTCGCCCACGTGCGTGGCATTTTAAATTCAAATATGTTATAAATACATAAGCTGTACTCTCGGCTTTGGCAACAGCTGTTGCCATCAAGATATATCGTGGTCTGTTTATAGATAGGCGGCTGTCACTGTGGAAAAGTTTATGGAGCCCACGCAACGACCCTTTATGAATAGACCTATTATTTCGTGCATTGTCGTTTTAATTCTGGGCTTGCGTTTTAAACGCAAAGCCAGCTTCAATCACAAAATATTGAGTTATTTCGTAGCCCAGCAAAAAGGATGAAGACGCGACTAGACATTGCCCAGCAAACACAAAACATTCGTATCACATTTATACAACGTCGGCCCAACGTCTTCGACGTTGGTCCAACATTGTATAAATGTGATACAAATATTTTGTGTTAGCTGGGTGGATGCCATAAACGACATGAACAGACTGATGGCATGCGACAGTACCACATAGGGCAACGCCTCTCTCATACTGTGCAACGTCACAATGTCCACATCAACGCCGCCATGCAAAGCCAAAAAGCAGCAACTGTGTACTTGTAAAGTGATCAGTTACCGCCTTTTGGTTTTGAACGGGGTGCACTTCTATCGCAGATAAAGACATATCTTGCAAGAATATATATCCTGTACCTGAGAAGAACCTAGAATGGTTATGTTTTTGGTCCACACAATATTTATAATGGCCGTAGACCAATTTTGAATGATAAATTGAGCCACCGTTTTAAGGCTCACCTGAGCCTTATAGCGTTGTATAAAATATCAGTGTCATCAAGCATGCTTTTTTAAAATGTTAATATAGGGCATCATCCACTAATTGGCCTTGCGGACACGATTATCTGTTAAGATCTAGAGCTCCTCATTTTACTATGACATCGCATTATACCGTATGACCATGGATGGCATTGCCGCGCAAAGAATGTCAATCTGCAAGTGCTGACTTTTAATTTAATTAATTAGTCTAATTTTGTGAATGATATTACAAGGATGAATCTATACGCAGTTGGCCCAAAATAGAATTGCTTGAGCGATAACGCCCAGTCTGTTGTTATCTGGGGCCGATAAAGCCGCAGACGACTACACTGTCTGCAGCATCATCCCGCGCGTGGGCGTCTATAGATCCCCGCGCGCGGCATTCAGCAGACGACAATACCGGCTGCCGCCTTGTTCCGCCGCCAGATAATGCGCCGCTGCCGCCGCCGCTGTAGCCCTCCCGCCAACATTGAGCGAAATCAATAATGGCGGACAATTGACATGTGGTTAGTGACATGCGTTGAGCTGGGTGTCTGTTACGATAGCAACTGGTGCAGACGGGAGGGGACGATGGGGCGCATGGCGACCTCCGCTCGATGGCTGGCTGGCTGCAACCAAGAGAGCCTCCCCGTGGCCTCCATCTTGCTACCTGTTGAGATGCTCCTGTTTGTAATTCCACTGCAGCTACACAGCCGTTGGTGACATCTGGTGGACCGCATAAATGTCATTTTCTGAAATCTCTCCTTCTGGGAATAATAGGCAGTAAGTGCCGCTTTAAAGAGCGGCTCTTACTGAAAAATGCGCCCAGGGTATAATAATAATTAAAGGGATTCCAATGGTCACACCTGCCTATTTCGATGAAACCGCATTTATTTATTTATTTTGCCAATTTCGAAGAATGAATGATTTGATACATTAAAAACAAATAAGTGAATGAATGAATGAACAAATAAATGAGCGAATAAACAATATAAATGAATGAATGAATTAGCCATGCAATCATGCAGGCAGGCAGGCAGGCAGGCAGGCAGGCAGGCAGGCAGGCAGGCAGGCAGGCAGGCAGGCAGGCAGGCAGGCAGGCAGGCAGGCAGGCAGGCAGGCAGGCAGGCAGGCAGGCAGGCAGGCAGGCAGGCAGGCGAGCAGGCAGACACTGACATGAATATGTATGCGGTGCCTGGTGCATCCGCAGAGGCCGGCGTCTATCAGGCGCTGGATAAAATAGAGAAATTATTTATGGCTATTTCTGTGAGATTTTATTATCTCCTCGATCTCCACGTGAAGTGATCGTTAAAGGTACCCCTTGAAATATAAAGAACACCTGATTGATAAATTACAATGAAGAAAACTCTTGAAAATAAAAGAAAAGCTAACCCAAGTGAAAAATTGCAACAAAGAAACGTACTGTGCTTGACTACTGCAATGCCGACTCGTCGTTGCCCTTCACTCGCGCTATAATTATGTGATATATGCCCTAATTATGTCCGATTATAACCTAGTCAGATGCATTTCTAGCTGTCTGCTTTTTTCATCCCACAGTCATGCTAACCATGCAGGCAATTTTTTTTATTCGTAGATAATTATTACTGAAACCCACAAGAGTTCAATTCTATTTATTTAAAATATTTTTTACAAGGTAAAGTCGCATCACTACATGTTGCTCTTTCGCAAGGTAAAATGGACAAATCCTTGAAATCTAATACTATCTTACTTTAAATAACATTATAATTTTATATCACTTGATGCTTATTAATTTACTGTTATAATGTTATATTTATTGAGGAACAGGCCCACCGCCTAGCTTTGCATTGTTGAGAACCTTAAACTTGTCTGGAGCAACTGCAAGTGTTTAACCCCTTCACTACCATACATGACGGAAATTTCCGTCGTCATTCGTCAATGTATGTAGCCATACATGACGGAAATTTCCGTCGGATTTACTATAGTTATACCAGGATGGTATGCAATTCGGCCTGGAAGTGAAGAGGTTAATAATAATATTATACTATTCTTTGTGACTAAAGTATTTTAGCAAACGTTTACATTTCAATGATTGATTATAACCCGGGAAACTTTTGAATTACTGATGGCAATGGCTGAAACTGGGTAGTGGGCTATAGTACCTTTAATTATAGGTCGCTACATACATTTAAATAAAAATACAACTTGGTGTCAGAGCGTATAAATGTGTTGATGAATACGAGAGGTGTCGTTTGTGGCGACTACACACTGATGAATAATATTTGATCTCAATAACAAAATATAAAAAAGGGGAGGAAAGAAAACAATATTGGTGCAATGTCTCGTCGGGCTTGTTGGTTTTTCATTTACAATTCATTTATGGAATGTTTATATGATAACTATATGAAGCTGCGACGCTGGCCTAACATTAAACCAACATTGTTTCAATGTGTCGTGTTTGCTGGGCAGTATAATAAGGATACAATCATGATCAAAACTGACGGAGGTGCAAACTGTTGTAGATCACCACAAGGAATGTGGAGATGTGTGCATACATGTACCTTGATACCACTGGGTACCGTCTCGCGACCGAAGTGAATCGGCAGCACTCGCATGCAACGTCAGCCCAGCACAAAAACAGCATCGGGTCAACGTCCCGTATCTGCTGTGCAGCTACCAGCATGAAAGCAATGGGGCTACGATCATACAAACTCGACTTCTATTATTGCCATCACGATGACAGCACAGTCATTCATTGATCTTTATCAAATAAATGTTTTTAAAAAGCAAATAAGTTATTAACAAACAGTCAGAGAAGGGCGTTCAAATTTGCGTATCAGGGCCTCTAGTCATAATTATGTGGACAGGCCGGCACAGGGAAACTTTTTTGTTGATAAATATTGCGTGTAAGCTGATCAAGTTACAAACAATGTTGCATTCACTTGCACCACTGGAATGGCTTGTCACAATTTCAATAGTGTATTTTGTTGTTGATTCTAATTATTTTTTTGTAGTAATTATGTTTCAACGTCTGTAAAGATATGGCTCTTCAGTCCACGACAACGTGCAGCACATCATTAGAACATACATTTAAGTACCTGTTATAAGACGTAGTACATGTGATGGTTTGATAGGTAAATCATAACAGCAACGACAGACGCTTATGTAACCCTACCCCTTAAAATATAGCCGGGTTTGGGGGGTAACCCCATATAAGCTTATTTATATATGAAAAACGCATGATGCGGCAACGGAAACCACGTTTTCTTAAGCCTGACACCCTAATCATGCTAATGGACAATACACATGATAAAACTAGAAAGGTGAATCGACGCAGGCGTCGATGATGCCTCCGTAGTTAACACCCCCTATTTTTTAAGGACAGTCAAAATTAATATTCCTTTGATCTACATCGTACCTCCTCAACCTAAAAATAACTGAAACCAAATATACCCCATATATTTTTTCAAAAGACAGTCAAAATAAATACAAATATCCTTTTAGCCTAACTGCCCCCCCCCCCCACCCATCCCACCGAAATAAATTAAATCAGAAGATGATTTTTGCAAAACAATTAAGATAATAAAAGTAAAGTAATATATTCGTTTGACCCACCTGCCACCCACCTGTAAAACAATTATTCTGAAGAGGCTACTGAAAGAAATTGCCATTACCCCTGTTTATTTCTTCAAATTTGTTGTGTTGAATGAAAAAAAAACGCAAAAAAATATTTAGTAACCTCCCCACTCCATGTGCCCACCCTGTCTGAATATTTTTAAATTGGCATTGATCATTGCCCTTCATGACTTACCCTCGCATTCAAAAGACAAAAAAAATCTTTGACCCCCCCCCTACCTTTTTGTTCAAAATTGTTTTGACCCCGCCGTCTGCCCCCCTGGCAAAAAGAATCAAGTTGGCCTTGACCCCCCACCACCGGCCTGATCCTCCCCGCCCATAAAGAAATGTTATCCAGAGATAATAAAAATGATTTCTACATGGTAACAAAGTTTTACCACTAAACCTATTTCTAGAGCACATTAAAGTTTCTGCCACCAGGCTATTAATATTATTAAATGTAGATACTTCTGCTACTTTGGACAATATAAAATATTCAGTTTTGCTTTGCGATAAAATATGTGTTTACACACCAAATAAAATTACATCTCATTAAATTCCTAAACGTGACAGTATACGACAGAACAACTTTTTGTGATAAAGTGCCACAGGTTTACAAACAAAGACATTAGAACGCTTTGTGAAGCATGCTGTGAAGGCGTGAACACGAGAAAAAAAACTATGTAAGGTCATTTTAAGTAGTAGCACTATGCGGTACCCGATGGACCATGTAATTAATTATAATTGTTATTATTTTCATGTATCTTATATATTTGTCATCGAAAATAAAGATACGATTTATTTCATCTTACCATTAAACAATCATCTTTGACGTGACGTTAATACTTCACAATCACGACAGCAGTGCATGTGTTTAATTCTCGTTTTCTATCAACGAGTTTGCATGATAGAGAGACTGTTGTTATAATGCTGGTACCAGAGATTGTTCATGAACAATATCTGATGGTACCTACACAACGTTCACCCGATGCTCTTTTCGTATCGGGCTAACGCTGCAGGTGATGGTATAACATTGCGCAAACATTGATTCAATGCATCGTGTGTGCTAGTAGCGAGTGGATAACTGTGCATAATTAAGTCTGCCAGTGAGTAAATTAACTGACCATTTGTCGATAAAGTGAAACAACGAATGATTTTTTTCTGTTCTCTTTAATTTGTGATGTCTTCATAGTCCAGTCATTTTGTGGCCATTTTTCGTATAACCTCAAAATAATTGCAACAGAAGGTTTTTCACTGCAAAACGTATCATTAGTATCCTTAGAATGACATATCAAAACTTTACTTCGATAGAGGAATGGAAAATATATTTTTTTGAGGTACAAAGAAAGGTGTCTTTTTCGTATTTTCTGGTGTCATTTTACATTTACTGCAAATCAACCAGTGGTCATTGAAGACACAATTTTGGTAACTAAGCCTATTTTTCGACTCTTCATAGTAGTCACACCATACTAGATACATTTAAGAGATATAAATACGAAAAAATGAGAAAAATGTTCTAAATTTGATTCAAAATTTGGTGTAATACTAACTTTTTTGACAGGGATTTTCTCCGATATAAAAACTTAAAATTAGGCCTACGCACAGACCTTTTAGTCCAATCATTTTCTGGCTATTTTCTGGATAACCACAAACAAAATACAACATTTATTTTAACGGGATATATCTGGTTGAGGTCTGTAGTGTCGTAAATAATACTCCAACTTTGTTATCTGGCGGTTTTAAAAATCGTCGTGTTTTAGACGCAAAACAGTTTTTCAACATTTTATGTGATTTGTATTTTTTTCCAGATGTTTTGAATAAATAAAATAACTTGTGACAAAACTTTTAGCATAATCTTTTATTTAAAATTGAGATCAATATTTTGTTATAATTATTGAAAACTAAAAACACAATGTATTCTTCTTCAGATTCTTTATCTCCATTTAGAAGAGAAGCCGAATTCAAACAGCTGATACCTTTACATGCTCCACATGCTTATGAACATTGTAGTCCATGTTTCTTACATGTGCACCTGCCAGTACTGCAACCGGCTTTGCAATTGCACCTGATTATCTCCATTAATTTCATGGGTGCAGCTGGCATTGAAGTCTGGATGGGTGGCATTTTCCCTTCCTTAATCTTTCAGCCCCATTCTTCGGACACAAGTCTGCTTGCCCAGCCTTTTCAGTCGCGAGGCTGACCATGTACAATCTGACAGCTTACTTTTTCACGAAATCGCATATAGCGGAGTGCATCAGGAGCTTCATTTGGCTTTCCATTATACAGATAAACAAAAACAAAAACTCCCCTGGTCACTCCAATACTGTTGCTCCTGTTGTTAACAGCATCATTGGCCCAAGCAATGCTGTTGTTCCTGTTGTCAAAGTCCCTGGCTTCTCAAACACTGTTCCTCCTTCTGTTACCAACCTCCCTCGCCCCTCCAGCACTGATTCTCTTGTTGCAAACACCCTCCCTGGTCCCTCCAGCACTGTTGCTCCTGTTGTTAACAGTCTCTCTGGCCCCTCCGGCACTGTTTCTCCTGCTGTTAACAGCCTCCCTGGCCCCTCAAATGTTGTTGTTCCTGTTGTTAGCAGCATCTCTTACCCCTCCAGCCCTATTTCTGCTGTTGTTAACAGCCTCTCTGCCCCCTCCCCCCCCCGGCACTGTTGCTCCTGTTGTTAACAGCATCATTGGCCCATGCAATGCTGTTGTTCCTGTTGTCAAAGTCCCTGGCTTCTCAAACACTGTTCCTCCTTCTGTTACCAACCTCCCTCGCCCCTCCAGCACTGATTCTCTTGTTGCAAACACCCTCCCTGGTCCCTCCAGCACTGTTGCTCCTATTGTTAACAGCCTCCCTGGCCCCTCCGGCACTGTTGCTCCTGTTGTTAACAGCCTCCCTGGCCCCTCAAATGCTGTTGTTCCTGTTGTTAGCAGCATCTCTGACCCCTCCAGCCCTGTTTTTGCTGTTGTTAACAGCCTCCCTAACCCCTCCGGCACTGTTTCTCCTGTTGTTAACAGCCTCACTGGCCCCTCCAGCACTGTTTCTCTTGTCGTCCATTAATTTTTCTCTTGTTGTTAACAGCCTCCCTGGCCCATCCAATTATGTTTCTCTTGTTGTTAACAGCTTCCCTGGCAGACTGGCCCCCCCAGCCATGTTGCTCCTGTTGTTAGCAGCCTCCCTGGCCCCTCCAATACTGTTACTCCTGTTTCAACGGCCTCCCTGCCCCCAGTCCTGTTGCTCCTGTTGGTGACAGCCTCATTGGCCTCTGAAATACTGTTGTTCCTGTTGTCAAAGCCCCTCGCCCCTCCAGCACTTATTCTCATGTTGTAAACAACCTCCCTGATCCATCCAGCACTATTGATCCTGTTGTTACCAGCCTTTCTGGCCCCTCCAGAACTGTTGCTCCTGCTGTTAACAGCCTCCCTGGTCCCTCAAATGCTATTGTTCCTGTTGTTAACGACATCTCTGACCCCTCCAGCCCTGTTTCTGCTGTCTCCCTGACCCCAGCACTGTTGCTGTTGCTCCTGTTGTTAACAGCCTTTCTGGCCCCTCACATGCTGTTTCTCCTGTTGTTAACAGCCTGTCTGGCCCTTCACATGCTGTTTCTCCTGTTGTTAACAGCCTATCTGGCCTCTCCAGCCCTGTTTCTAATGTTGTTATCAGCCTTAATGTCCGATCTATTACTGTTGCTCCTGTTGTTAAGAGCCTCTCTGACCCCCTAAATGATGTTTCTACTGTTGTTAACAGCCTCTACGGCCCATCCAGCCCTGTTTCTGCTGTTTTTAACAGCCTCCCTTGCCCCAACCGCACTGTTTCTCCTGTTGTTACCAGCCTCCCTGCCCCCTCCAATACTGTTGCTCCTTTTGTTAACAGCTCTCTGGCCCCTCCAATGTTGTTGCCCCTGCTTTAACAGCCTCTCAGTTCCCTCTCGCACTGCTACTCAATGTTGTTAACAACCTCTCTGATCTCCCCAACACTGTCAGGCATAGCAAGCATGGGGGTTTGTCGGTTTGTCGGTTAGTCAAAAATAATACATCAAAATGTTTTTTATGTCTGTACTTTGTTTTCAATTTGAGAATAATATGTATGCTAAAAATAGCATATGTGGTAGAATATTTCTGGGCAATAATATTATTTTCCTAATTTGATCATATAATAAGTTACAGAATTTATTTTTATTTGTCCGAATTAGACCCGTTTCAGGGTTCCAAATTCATCTTTAAGTTTCACTAGCCCAGAACGAAATTCAACTAGCCCTTACCATCATTTAGCATACATTTCTAAGCAAAATCCGCCAGCCCTTACAATATTGACGGCGATCTCCCTCATGGCTAAATGACGGCCCCAGTGCCTTATTTTCCGAATTACATATAATCGTCTCCTTGAATATTAAAGTGTGTATCTGCCACTTTGGGAAGTGGCAGACCCGCCCTTTCATATCCAAAGAGATGATATGTAAAATTGTCTAAATACATCTGAATACTTAACTAAGCCTTGCAAGCAAAAGTTCATAAAAACTGGCTAAGAATTGACTGGAAAATCGGCTAATGATCATTCACCACGGTTAATCTGAACCAGATGATTAGCCTACAGTAAAATTTAGTATTTCGACACATAAACCTGTGAAAATACATAAAAACATTTAGAAAAAGTCATCATGGTTAGATAATAAATATTTATACCCGTCAAAAAACCTCTTATAACCCCCTTCGGGTCATCGAAAAAATGTGCCAAATGTTTGATCGCTATGTGCGCCCATCTTGGACAACCTTGATTGTTTTTCTTAAATAGTTAATACCTTATTCATGGTGCAGAAATACCCTATTGAAAGCCACCACGTGATCTGATTTTGGGATTATCATTGTTTTTTCTCGGTTTCTATGGCTGTTATAATGGGTTTTGGTGGCTATTTTGAAAAATGGCTGTTACATCTTTATTGCCCGGGCTATGAAAATTCACCTAGTAAAATATAAAACCTATAGGTATGTATTACTCAAATCAACAGTCAAACAATTCTTAAGACACATTGTATATAGGGTTATATGGCAGGGCCATGATTAACAGTAACACCTAGTATTGATACTAGCAGCTGATAGACCAACGTCATAGTCTATATTGTTATAGTCTAAATTAAATTATTATAATTTTGTCATAATAAATTGAAAATGTATACACGTAAGCGTACCTTTAAGTTTTTATATCGGAGCAAATCTCTTTCAAATAAGTTAGTAAATTTTAATTTTAATTAAACTTTAGAACATTTTTCTGATTTTTTCTCATTTATATCTCTTAAATGTATCTGGTATGGTGTGATTATTATGAAGAGGCAAAAAATGGACTTAGTTACAAAAATTGTGTCTTCAATGACAACTAGTTGATTTGCGGTAAATGTAAAATGACACCAGAAAATACGAAAAACCACAACTTTCTTTGAACCTCAACAAAATATATTCCCCATTCCTCCATCGGAGTAAAGTTTTGATATGTCATTCTAGGGATACTAATGATACGTTTTGCAGTGAAAAACCTTCTGTTGCAATTATTTTGAGGTATATTGACAAAATTACTAGACTATCAGGACAAAAAAGATTGTAATATGCCACACGGCAAGTTATAATTCGTGAGCTTTGTTGTAAAGTACGTTTTTTTCTCAGATTCCCTTGAAAAGTGGGCGTTCCTGAAAGTGTGATGGGTTCGTGTCGAGAAATGACGCCAAACAAAATGTGCCCGTATTTACGTTTTTCGCCTTCCCGGAGGTGTTATTTTGTAACATAATGCAAAGAATAATTATCATCCGATGACTTTACACTTGATTTGGTTTGTTAGGATTTAATATTACTTAGCTAGGCGATGTATCGTGAAGGGACTGCCGATATTTTGGACGCGCATGGCTGTGGAGTTGATACCCATGTCTTTATATACACACACACCCCGAGTGCTGCCGATTCACTTCGGCCGCGAGACGGTACCCAGTGCTTAATACAGTGTCTTGTCACTGAGGAGCTTCCAAAATAGAAACCTCATATCCCATCTCCAGAGGTATCCTCATATATAGTCCGCTATACTGTCGTGCAAAGCTAATAAGCTGTAACTGCTGACTTTTCAAGTAAGCAGTTACTGCATTTTTGTCTTTTAGTAGAGATCCCTACCAGTCGAATGCTGGTCCGACTATGGCCGAGTTTTGTTTTTAATGGGATGCGCAGGAATGCGCCAGCTAGGGGACTTTGGCACACTCGGTCAGTCTGCCGCGTCCTGCTTTTTGCAGGTACATCCAGGGACTCCTGGCAGGCGAGCGATAATAAAACGTATTTTAGCAGACGATAAAACGCTGACCCAGACAGACAGCCCTGGCATAAAGCGCCCATAATTCCCTCCTCGACCTTTAGCCTGGGTCGAAATAATACATACCGCTTATTGAGAAGGGGAGAATGTCGTATTTCCATGGCGCAAAAAATTGTTATCTTTGTTTTTTCAAGTTTCTTCCTCTTAGAATAAGCAATCGCCCACTCTGACAGGAATACCTCTTGGATAGCAAAATAATAAGAGAGGGAAGTAAGCTATTAGTCACGCTGAAGTAGCGTTAAATTTGTCAAAATAGTTGACAAAATTTGACAAAATAGTTGATTGCTTATTCGAATGCATGTCACTCTCCTGCAGCTAGCTATACGACACAGCCTAATGTAATATTTAAAAAACAGCAGGTACCTATGCTTGAAAATGTTACTGATGTTTTCCTATTGTGGACATACAATATATGTTGTCACTTGAACATACACTGAGTAGACACCCCTCCCCTCCTAAGACGAAGACAGATTACTGACAATGAGATAATCATACAACCACTCATGGTCACGGGTAGTCAGCTAACTTTAGGCTAGGGCGTCATAAGGATTGAACCTATAATATCCATACACAGTTGTGAGAGCGTAATCCACTGCACAACATTTTCAACACATTTACATAATATTATTATGAAACTTACCAATTTTTTTATGCTTTCAACTTTCAGATTTATGTGAACACTCCTTGGTGCACACTTGTTACATATTGGGACGCAACAACGCTACATAGGGAGGGGGTTGCACCATAGGCCTATACAGGTACTGGCCGGGGGCCCTGGGGTAGTAGCTGGCAACGCTGCCTTTCACGCTAGAGTTCCGAGTTCGGGTCCCGGTCTCGGCGGTTTGAAAAAAACAAAAATGTTTTTTCCACATCAACTAATAAAACTCAGTATTTTGGGGAGCCTCTGTGACCAAGAGGTAGCGCGCTTGGCTATGTCTGGAGAGCAGTGTCATCTGATTCATCTAACCATTCTCAGGATGTTCTTCTGGCCCAGTTTCGCCTAAACCCCCATTTATTTTATTTTACCCACTGTTTGCTGATTTAAACTTCCAATTGACCTAGTTGTCAATAATTGATCACGCACATGAATCGCTCATCACCACGTTAGTGGAATTAGATATATTAGATATGTCTGTAGTCATTTTAGTTGTATGATTTTATTTTTGTTGAAGCACCTTGCAGAATGACAATAATATAATTATATGTAAGCAGTAAAGGTTTTAGTATACATACCTGAATAGCTTACCTGAATATACATTATTGAAAGCTTCTGCCAAAGGTTCAGCATGAATTTGCAAAGAGTTCATTGTCGTATATTATGCAAATTATGTGCTCCAGTAAAAATAGAACCCTATAACATTGTATGTTGATAAGCACTTTCATGTATCCTTCATTCCTTCTCTGTAAAAAAATTCCAACACAAAAATCCCACGTGAAGCATTTTTTGTACACACCATATCACACTACCTATTAAAAATTACGTTGAAAACTAACCGGGTTTTATAATAAAATCTACCAGAATCCACACGTAGACCACGTTTAACCATGTTAACCCTTCCCACTGGGCAGGCCTACACGACGTTGTTGCGACGTTGAATCAACGTCATTGACGTTGATTCAACGTCGCAACAACGTCTTGTGCCCAGTGTAATCTTTGTTTTTATTGAGCAGTTGTTTTGATACATTTATTGATTCTGTAAGGTGTCAGTAATTGTAAACGTTCAATAGATAATTTAGATTTGTGTTAAAGGAAATAAACTACTATGGTCCAGAGGGTGGCTTTATAGCCCCTGTAGGCTATACGTATATTCTGTCGGCTTTTCCAACATCATTTTTCTTCTCTTGGAATAAATTATAGCAATTATTACCATGTTCTAAACATAAATATTATATTTCATGACACGGTATAGCCTGCTTGGAAATATTCACGAAGGGACTGGCGTTAATTGCCACGAGATAAAATAATAAACGTATATATGTGCAATACCCCAAAAACTTGGGTGTATATTTATCTAATTGTTTATCCATTCAGAGTTATTACATATATTTTGCAATGACACGTAGAAGGCAAAATCATTGTATTAGAAACTTTTCCAATTTGTATACGCAGAACTAAACAAAATGAATATGTTAAAGCACTGAATTGGAATAATTAAATTAGCAACGTTTCAACCGCATGGCATAAATACGGTTGTACTTCATAGTGTAATCAGTAATATGGAGTGCAAGTCATAATATTTTTAGAATCTTTATAGGATATATAATCAAATGAAATGATTGGGGTTTTAGGCCGCATTTGTGCACATATATAGGCTAAACTGGGCTAGGAGAACCTCCCGAGGATGGTGCAATGAATGAGATGACACTGCCCTCCAGACACAGGATTCTAAATTTGAGCCCTGGTGGTCTGAAGCCGAGCACGCTACTTCTCGATCACGGAGGCTTCCCACAATATTGAATTTTTACGAGTGCGGGGAAGAAACATTTTGTTTCTTTGAAACTTTAAGGCCAGAGTGGGATACGAACACGCGATCTCCGACTTTCCAAGCAGGCAGCTTCAACCACTGCACCAGGACCCCGCCCCATATAAGATATAAGATTGTGAACGTGAAGTTGCAGAAACATTATTTTTTGCTATTATTAATATTTATATTAAAGTGGGCATGATTGGAGATGTCGTTGGGATGCCCCGAGCGTCCAACAGGACATATAATTATATATATACGGACTCTCCCAGGGTATCCTGATGCCGCAACGCTGGATCATCGGCGGTACAACGTGTGTGAGAATTGAGCCAACAATGAGCCGACAACGTCTGTAACTCTGCCAAGTGAGACTGACAAACCATCCCGTCGTGTAGTAGCAAACGACGGTTTGTCAGAACCCAGGAGCTGGAGTAAACAACGATATAAATCAGAAAGTCAACTATTAGTGTAGGCTCATATGTCACGTATAACACTTTCGTGCAAAATATCATGAAGATCAAGAAAAAAAAAGGATTACATTTTTATAGGTCGAGAACAGGTCTAAAATGGCGAAATCAAAGATGGCCGCCAAAGTATATAAAAATAAACATATTTACGAATAATTTTGCAGCTACATACGCTAGGGACATGAATAATATGTCTATTCTTATGTTTTCAGGTATGAGAAAGCCAATTATATTGCCTAAAATGATACGATAAACTTTATTATATATATTCCCAAGTACATTACATACCGGCACATCAACTAACACTCCTGGAGGCCAAAAATGCTAAATGATGTCACGTTACATACTAAATTAATGAAGTGGAAGAATAACTGAACTATTTGTCATATTTAGATATTTACACAGGTCAACATATGCCTATTAATAACTCGATGCTACATATATTAATTGCAAAAGGTCAAGAACAAGGTTATACCATACTGGTTTTTTTCACACCCATCCTCAAGCACTTGCACAATATGACGCAAACAGGTAATGTTTTACACATTAATGGAAAGGGGTATGCTAAAGAAAATAAAGATTTATATCGGTTCGGGTTGCAGGTTTGGCCTTTACAGTAACAAACACATATCATACCAATGACAACCTAAGGTCATCGCTAAGTCCAATAATAGCTCTTCGTACATAAAACAATAACTATGCAATTCTGCCATTTAGTTGTCATACAATCTAAACTATCCTCCGCAAAAGATATTTTATTCATTTGTAGCATCCAATTAATTCTTGCAGCTAGGCCTATATTTTTCTTCCAATTTGGGAGAGTTGAAACTAACATTGGTCATAATATTATGGTGATTATATTATGGCAGCACCTTCTGGATCTTGCGTTGCTGTTGTGAAATTCCTGGAATGTAAGCTAAGAGCAGGCCTAATGTATCCTTGTGGCACGTATGTCTGAACAAATTATTCAACATTTAGTGTGTTTGAAGATAAATGACCTTAGCCGTGTATGGGGGTTGGCTTTTAGTTACTTAGCGTTAGAGTTACTGCCCTACTACGATGAATCATATTAGTTTATTGCAGAATATTAATCATAAAAATATAGGTACATTATACAATTTGAATGAGAATTAAATGAGTTAATCTGAAATGGAAGAGAATTAATCTGAAACGAAAGAAAATTATTATCTAAAGAGCTATTATAGCTATGATCATGATTGTGTAAAGTCATTATCCTTAAATTTATATTTTATCATATAATTATATGATATACGTTATGTCAATAACCTTATGAAAAGAGTTATTGATACATTTAATTCAATGATACCTCAATATTACACTAACAAATAATACAAGATAGATATAGAGATTTGCAGTTATAATAATTATGTAATGGCAAAACGTGTGTGAAACGAGAATTTAAGAGTTGAGCCGGAGAACCACTCTCAGAAACACTCCAAGCATACTTTGGTTTAATTATCTTCTTTTTCGATATATATTTTGAGAAAAAATAGTTCCGAAAATATAAGCAGCAATATATTAAAAATTATAACTGGTATTGTTATATCAGATAAATGAAGTAAGTGAATCAGGCAGATGTGATAATAATTATAAATCACTCAATCATTCAATCATTGCATGAATCTATGCACATATAATGATGCTAGTAACATAAAGTAAATATGTTTTCGGAGCGGTAAGCATAACAGTTTAATAAGTTTTGTCATATTACAGTCTTTGACTGTTAGAATTAAAGAAAAAACATTGTCACCTTTACGTGGGGGGGGGGGGGGGATAAATGGGTGAATAAGTGAACGAATGACTGGGGTATTAGACACTTTTTGCACATACAAATTATGACTAAATTGGATTAGGATAACTTTCCGTGTACATGGTGTATCAGATCTGCCCCGATTTCTGTATTTTCAAGAGGTGACAATTGTGGTATATCTAAGGGTATGAAAATCACATGTACTGCATATTCAAGGGTAAATAAAATGTGTTTATTCAAAGGCTGCTTTGTGTCTCGAACATTAGGCTAGATAAGTGTGCTGTGCAAAAAAGAGGGTTTTCATGTTTTTAGACAGTGACAGATAGTTTGTTAAAGATTTTAGGCTATACCGGGCATTGTGTCTATTCAGAAATGGTGTTTTATTGTCCAAATCTGTAGAGGCCTATTAAATGGTATGTCTACGCCAGAAACTGTATAGGGCCTAGTCATTTTCGGCAAAAGGTGTATATTCAAAGGTATATTTTTGGCCACAAATGTATATTCAAGACTAAGGATTTGATTATCCTGTCTGCACACCGAACCCAAATTTTCACCGAGTGCCCCACCCCCTATAGGGGGATAACCTCCCGAGCATAGTGAGATGTATCAGAATTGGCACTACCCTCCACACAGTATCCTGAATTCCGTTCAAGGCCTAGCACACAACCTCTCGGACACGTAACAGATAACATATGCCATGTTTTTATATTTTGCTGGTTAAAATCGAAAAAAATCAAGTCTAAATTGTTTATTTCTAAAATATAATGGTGTTATCAGTTTTCTCGTATTGAAAACTATACAAATCGATATATTATACATGTTTTTGTGCTCATTATTTCAAAAGTTATAGTGAAATAGATAATATCTTGGAAACATGGTGGCCATTTTAGATTTAGTCAATTTTCATAGATTTAAAGAGTTAAAATAAAATGCAATCCCTTTTTTTCTCATCACCACTATGTTCCAAATGGGAATAAACAGAAAAATCACTTTTAACAAACATTTTGCACGAAAATACATATAGGCATATACTGTATCTTTGGCTCATGCATCTATGTACCTACACGTGGTTTCATTTCTTAACCCTTTAGCCGCCAAATTATTCAATTGGAATTTTAACCCACTCGAAGTTGTGGCTCGCTGACGCGATCCACAACTTCAAGTGAGTGAAAATTATTCAGATTTGACAAAATGGAGGTCAACACATTTCAAATCTTGCTGATTAATGTCAAGTTTTATTTTTAACAGGTTTAAAAGCTTATAATTATGTAAAATGCTAATAAAAAAACAAATATGGACGGCACCGGCGGTCAAAGGGTTAAGGCTCCGGCACAATTAATAAAGAACATGTCAACAATAATTATTGAGATACATGCACGTACGCGTGAGACTTCAAATGCTTACTGTTTTATAAAAATGTCGCTTGAATGCTTCGAACCCACATGGAATTATTTTTGCACACTTTTTGCACATTCTGGGACCTAGACTGCTCTAATAGGCTTAATATGAGTCAAATGGCATCCGCTATTCTTCGATCTTATTGCATTATGGATAGTCGTTGTTACTGTCCCGTTTCGGGACCAAGTATGGTATTCTACTCAAGACCATGCACGCTAGGTTATTTTAACCCTTCAAGCACTACAGCAAAAATGTTAATTTTCACACACTAAGTCATGAAGTTGTGTCTCGCCACCGCGACCCACGACGTCAAGTGTGTGAAAATTAATTTGAGACCAAACATTTGCAAATCGTGATGTTTAAACACTTGTAGCCGAGTTTGTGCATGGCGGACTGAAGTGATTACTACTCTGGCCAATGGGTAGTGCCGTGGTAGGATATTCTAGGTTTGTAGCCAACACGGTTGCAGTAAAAAGAATGCATGTGGTAGATTATGCAGGAAAATGAAGAATTCAACCCACGACTGTGTTGAATGCTGCTCGGGGACGAGCAGGTATTTGAGAGGGGAGTATGTGCGGGTGTGCGAAGGTAGTGGAGTTATTACTACGCTGGCCAATGAGTCGACTCTTCGGCTAGATGCGTATCACTCAGGCATCACGATGTCAGGGTTTGTAGCTCGATCCCCTGGCTGGGGACACGCTCATTTCACACTCATTTCATTCCCAATAGTTGTATTTTAATCTGCTAATAAACAGATTAAAAACGACTATTGTCGTTCCTAGAGGTGTAAAGGTTACCATAAAGTAACGTGACTATACGAGGTATCTGTGATAGGTTGGAGTGGAGTACTATAGCTGGTCCAAGCTTTGTTAAAGCAGCCCCTTGGGATGACATCAATTTTGGTTTTACATCCGCACTGAAGTAGTGTATCCCACGGATCATGTTTTTATTTTTTTCAGAATTTTCATATTTTTACAAATATTTTTAATCAACATTTCTATGAAACCAGAAGAAACCCAAACAAACTACTTGTATACCTGAAGGACGATTGAATGTTTTCACAGCATTGGGCCACATGCTGATGGCATCGGCCCAGCGTTGGGTAGACAATCAGTGCTGTAGGTGTGTCCTCCCGTGTCCTGACTATGAGACACCAATTATCCCCCAGTAAGCGGCACTGCTCTGATCTTACCGTCTGATACGTGGGAATATGTGATGGAAAGTGCTTAATATTACTGACTTGTTTGGTTTACATTGCAATATACGACCTGAAAATGAAGCTATTTCGCTCTTTTACGGTGCTTTAAAATTGTTTTGTGACTTTTTCGTATTTTCAGCTAAGATCAGTAGGCTATATAGCTTCATATAAATTAAATTTTCAAAATTGACAACATTGAAAATGTCTCATCCCAAGGGGTCCCTTTAATCATAAACCCTTTAACCGCCAATTTTTTTAATTGTAATTTTCACCGACTTGAAGTTATGTCTCGCTAACGCGATCCACAACTTCAAGTGGGTGAAAATTATAGAGATTTGATAAAATGAAGGCTAACTATTTTCAAATCTTGTTGATATAATCGGGGCCGGCGGTTAATCCTTTAACCGCCGGTGCCGCATATATTGGGGTTTTCATTTCTTATTAGCGCATTAAGTACCACCTTTTAAACATGTTAAAGATAAATTTGGCATCAAACAGCAATATTTAAAAACAGTTGACCTCCATTTTGTCAAATCTGAATAATTTTCACTCACTTGAAGTTGTGGGTCGCGTCAGCGAGACACAACTGCAAGTGGGTGAAAATTCAAATTGAATAATTTGGCGGTTAAAGGGTTAAAGGGTTAACCCTTATCCTACCGAGCACGACTATTATTGTTTTTAGTCCGTCAACCAAACCACTGTTATTGTATATGAAATGTGTTTCTAAACATCAAGATTTGCAAAATATTTGTGCTCGAATTAAACAAAAAAGAGTAATTTTCAGCCACTTGAAGTTGTGGGTCGCGGTAGCGACGCACAACTTCAAGTGGCTGAAAATTTAAAAAATATTAACTTACAAAACTATCGGGGCGACCACAACAATGATCCAAGAACTCGCACAGTCTGATGTAAAGATATATCCCAGCAAACACAAAACGTTGAGCGAATGTTGTTTTAATGCTGGCCCACCATTTTCGAAACTGGCCCAACATTGGGGCAGCATCTCGTGTTTGTGGGGGATATGCATTACATTGTAACTTTCACTCGTCGAGATTTGGGTCGCGAACCCCAGACGTCTCAGCAAACAAAACACGTTGATCCGGTGATGGTTAAATGCTGACCCGACAATAAACCAACAGTAAGTAACTAAGTAAGTAAAAGTATCCTGCTTGCTATTATACAAAAAGGCATCATTCATTCATACCGTAAAGCTCAACAATAAACTTACTCAACCAGCAAGTTGTTCATCTTAGACAAAGAATGATGTCTAAGTACATGGTAAAATGGTAAATCTATTGCACAAAAAATTAACACATGCATTGTTTATGCGGGGTAGGTCTAAACATTTTATATTTTATACACATACATTTACACACAGGGCTAGACACAAACAATTGATCTTTGAGAACACTACATAAACATGATAAATATAATATCGTTTATCTAAAGCTAGACAGAAATATAATAGCATACTTCCGTGCAAAGCCAAACAGCAGTATGACTGCTTACTTTTCAAGCAATCATAATGTACTATTATTTGCCTTTACCTTATATATAGCTCTAATGTGTAACAACGAGGTGATTTCATACAATTCAAACCACACGCAGTGTATAATACACCATCTGATTAGGTTCTAGGAATTGTACATCAATCACGACTACATTTGATATACAGCTAATGTCTTTCTCAAAACTGTCGTCGTTTTATATCGCAATTTATAACGCAATATATGACAACACTCATTCGAACTACGGATTTCGAAGTTGTTGTAGAATAAATCTTATTTCATACTATTATTTACAGAAAAGCAAAGGAATGACATGCACGTTTGTCTTTTTACACTCTGGCATTTCTACTCATTTTCATTCACCTTGAGATGTGAATCGCTGCCGCAGTTCCCACCTCTAGATGAATGGCCGGATTTCACGAAATATCGAAGTGTGATACATGCTACACACATGCTACAGTGTTAACTCATAGCAGTCTGGCCGTTTTGACATTGGACGTCTGTGTGATCTGGCCATTTTTGTGATTTTGAGACATATTCTGATACTCCAAACAAAAATTTAGAATGATGGCATATCTTTGTCCCATACACCACAGGAACAGACATACAATATATAACCAGAATACACTTCATTTAATTGGCCAATGTAATGTTGCCATGGTGACCGACTGCCATTTTGAATATGCTAATTAGGTAGTCAAATTTTCTGAAATTTAGTTTAAAATTTTAGATTTTAGATCCACGGGCTAATCACGTTCATATATGTTAAAGGGCTGATCACGTCCACACATGTTACAGTGTTAAAGGGCTAGTCACTTCCACATTTGTTAATGAGCTATAGTCACGTCCACATATGTTAAAGGGCTGATCATATCCACACATGCTACAGTTTTAAAGGGCTGATCACGTCCACACATGCTACGGTGTTAAAGGTCTAATCACGTCCATATAATCACGTCCATATATGTCACAGTGCTAAAGGTGTAATCACGTCCATATATGTTAAAGTGTTAAAGGGCTAATCACGTCCATATATGTCACAGTGTTAAAGGTGTAATCACGTCCATATATGTTACAGTGTTAATCACGTCCATATATGTCACAGTGTTAAAGGGCTAATCACGTCCATATATGTCACAGTGTTAATGGTTTAATCACGTCCATATATGCTACAGTGTTAAAGGGCTAATCACGTCCACATAAGTTACAGTGTTAAAGGGCTGATCACGTCCATATATGTCACAGTGTTAAAGGTGTAATCACGTCCATATATGTTACAGTGTTAATCACGTCCAAATATGTAACAGTGTTAAAGGGCTAATCACGTCCATATATGTCACAGTGTTAAAGGTTTAATCACGTCCATATATGCTACAGTGTTAAAGGGCTAATCACGTCCACATAAGTTACAGTGTTAAAGGGCTAATCACGTCCATATATGTCACAGTGTTAAAGGTGTAATGACGTCCATATATGCTACAGTGTTAAAGGGCTAGTCACGTCCACATAAGTTACAGTGTTAAAGGGCTAATCACGTCCATATATGTCACAGTGCTAAAGGTGTAATCACGTCCATATATGTTGCAGTGTTAAAGGGCTAATCACGTCCATATATGTCACAGTGTTGAAGGTGTAATCACGTCCATATATGCTACAGTGTCAAAGGGCTAATCACGTCCACATAAGTTACAGTGTTAAAGGGCTAATCACGTCCATATGTGTTACAGTGTTAAAGGTGTAATCACATTCATATGTTACAGTGTTAAAGGGCTAATCACGTCCACATATGTTACAGTGTTAAAGGGATAACCAAGCCCATATATATGTTACAGTGTTAAAGGTGCAATCACGTCCATATGTTACAGTGTTAACTCATAGCAGTCTAAATCCGAGCCCAGCTCGGACCTGGCATTTATGACGCTGCAGTCTAGGTCCAAGCCCAGCTCGGACCTGGCAATAATGCTCAGTCATCCACCACTTGACATCACTTGCGCAACTATGAACACAGCATGTGGAGCATAGAAAATAAAAGGGTGACTTATCTATGTCACAACCGTTTCTTAACGAAAAATAGAACTCCAGGCTCAGGTGTATACGAGGCTTTCGGCATTTCCTACCGTTTCTAGCTTGATTCATCCAGACTGCTATATGTTAAAAGTCTAATCACGTCCTTATGTTACAGTGTTAAAGGGCTAATCACGTCCAGATATGTTACAGTGTTAAAGGGGTAATCACGTCCATATATGTTAGAAGACAAATCACGTCCACATGCATACAATTATGTTACAGTGTTAAATGACTAGTCACGTCCAGATATGTTAGAGGACAAATCACGTCCACATGATGTTACAGTGTTGGACTAATCACGTCCACATTATGTCACAGTGTTAAAGGACTAATCACGTCCACATATGTTACAGTGTTAAATGACTAATCACGTCCACATATGTTACAGTGTTAAAGGACTAATCACGTCCACATATATTATGTTAGAGGGTAATCACGTCCAGATGTGTTGAAGGGCTAGTAACGTCCAGATATGTTAAAGGGCTAGTAACGTCCAGATATATTTAAGTGCTATACACGGCCACATAACTATGTTAAAGGGCTAGTCACATCCACATATGTTAAAGTGTTAAAGGGCTAGTCACGTCCACATACATGTATGTTAAAGGGCTAAAGTCACTTTTACCTTATCTCAAAGTGTTAAAGGGCTAGTCCCTTTTACATTATCTCAAAGTGTTAAAGTGCTATCCACTGTCCCATTATCTCAAAGTGTTAAAGGGCTATTCACTTTCACATTATCTCAAAGTGTTAAAGGGCTGGTCACTTTCACATTATCTCAAAGTGTTAAAGGGCTAGTCTCTGCACAATACATTCTTCAACATGTTTTAGCAGATGTCATTTGGTGTAACCTTCACAGGAAATGTTTTATAGACTGTATTGACATCAGTGCTGCCGAGTTTGTCACTAAATGAGCTCGGTAGTCTCGCACGGAAGCAGAGGTCTTTAAAACGAATGCACATCAAGGTCGTGTGATCGCTTATTGGGCTGCCAAAAAAACCCGATTGCGCGGCCTTGGTGCTAAGCGGACTTTGCCAGGCGATTCGAGGCTTGCTGGGAATGGAAATTTTGCCGTGAATAATTCTTCGAGCAGAATGATTAATCCGCTAATGCATCCCTGTGATCCCGAGTAATTCCCCTGATCCTGCCACCGCTTTTATCCGATCCCTACTCGCCTGCCGAGTCCGTAATCCTGTGTCATCCGTAAAGCATGCGTATCGAGCACGCACCGCGGACATATCCCGTGATAAACAGATCTCCTCCTTTGACGATGGATCTGCGCGTTGTGCCACGTGACACTGAAAAAAGCTAAATATCCAGAAATCAAGACCTCAGCCTTATGTTAGGCCATTGCTGCAACTAAAAATTGCCCAACATGACACAACGCTGCAGCAATTATTTTACCTTGACACAGTGGGACTTCAGCTCAGCATGACCTTCGAACATGATATGACGTGATAATAAATTAGTTTATGAAACAGTCTATTTTATAATAGCTCGCTTTAATAAAAGGGGCTCTGTGAGATGACATAAATTTTGGTGTTTTGTTTTGCATGAACAGTGTATCAGGCAGATCATGGTTTTATTTTTTGCAATTTTTCTATATTAAAAAAACACACATTTTTATCATGATGTAATCAAGAATCAAGATATAACCCAAACAAACTATTTGTCCACATGAATGATGGTCGAATATTAGCACAGCATTGAACCACATGTTGATGCCGTCGGCCCAGCATTGGGCAGAAAATCGGTACTGCATCTCTCACTGTCACACACCAATAACGTCTGTGCTTTTTAAAGTACTCTGGATTCCACCGTCTGGGACAGTGGATATTTATGGCATAAAATGTTGTAAACTGCACACAGTTTTGTTCACATGACAGAATAAAACTAGTTTAGTCTTTTTCAGTGCTTGTTAATTTTTTTACTATTTGTTTTCTTTTTCAGTAAGGCTATATATTTTCATATAAATTTATGTTTCAAAATTTACATGTCCACATAATTATGCAGTCGTTCATTTAAATGTTAGAGCTCTTCTAAATTTTACAACACGAACATTAGGTGCCACTTTATCACAATTTGTCAATAGATTAAAATAGAGTAAATAGATTAAAATAGAGATCATACCCCAACTTCATAATATAAAGCTCAACAACCCGAAAATATAACATTACTTATTATGTGGTTGTCATTGAGATACAATAAGATCAGTTTAGAGTACTGTATTTCAATAATGTTGGTACCAGGATACCTTTTTAGTAAAATATGGCGTGGTTAAAGGGACCCCTCAGGATGAGACATTTTCAATGTTGTCAATTTTGAACATTTAATTTATGTGAAGCTATATAGCCTACTGATCTTAACTGAAAATACGAAAAAGTTAAAAAACAATTTTAAAGCACCGAAAAAGAGTGAAATAGTTGTTTTTCCAGGTCGTATATTGCCATGTAAACAAAACAAGTCAGCAATATTCAGCACTTTACATCACATATTCCCACTAATCAGACGGTAAGATCAGAGCAGTCGCCGCTAATTGGTGTCTTATAGTCAGGACACTGGAGGACACACCTGCAGCACTGATTGTCTACCCAACGCTAGGCCGATGCCACCAGCATGTGGCCCAATGCTGTGAAAACATTCAATCGTCCTTCAGGTATACAAATAGTTTGTTTGGGTTACTTATGGTTTCATAGAAATGTTGATTAAAAAAATGTGTAAAAATATAAAAATTCTGAAAAAAATAAAAACATGATCCGTGGGATACACTACTTCAGTACGGAATTTAAAACGAGAATTGATGTCATCCCAAGGAGCTGCTCTAACTTAAAGCCAATTAGAGTTAGCGGGTTTGAATTCTGCTGCTACCGATATTCGTTCCTATATGGTACACAGATCTGATATAATTCTAGTACATCTGATAATGCCAACAGTTACTATAAAAAATACAGATTAACGCCGCATTAAACATTATATAATTTTATTTATAAAAAATTCCCAATATCGCAAAGTTCAAATTATTACTTTTTTGGTAACAATTATTCTATTATAAAAGTTAATTAATTCAAGTTGAACTGACGTTGACCTTCACAATACATGCACTCAATGACACGGTAGATCTAACTTTTGAATTGCAAATAATTGCCATCCGCTTGGTGTTGCGTCCAGCCAACGCGGGGCACAACATCAAGCGGACGAAAATTACTCAAGTTTGCGTAATTAAACACACCTTTCACTTTCTAAAACCTCTATGGGAACACCAGGGGAAGCGATAGAAATCGACATATAAATCTGTACTGTAAAGGTTAATTCTTTAACCGCCAAATTATTCAATTTGAATTTTCACCCACTTGAAGTTGTGTCTCGCTGACGCGATCCACAACTTCAAGTGAGTGAAAATTATTCAGATTTGACAAAATAGAGGTCAACTCTTTTCAAATCTTGCTGGTTGATGTCACATTTTATCTTTAACTTATTTAAAATGTGGTACTTAATGTGCTAATAAAAAATAAAAACCCGAATATATGCAGCACCGGCGGTTAAAGGGTAATGGTATTTGCGTGTGTGCTCATTACACATGACCATGAATATTATTGGTACAAAGCCAGAAGACAATAACAGCTTACCCAAAAAGTACTCGGTTACTGTCTTTTGACTTTCAAGGCAGTTTTAATTAACATGGTACATCATTATCTCGTGTAACCATTATTAGATTATTATACTATTATCGTTAACCCATCGGGTTCAGGCTACATTCTCAAGAGTTAGATAACAAAATAGAACTTCAAACCTACAGATGTAGAAACAAACAAAATAACTTGGTATGCGACTTGGTTAAACATCTAAGTGATATGGTTTGGTTATTACTCGTTAATTATGATAATTTATGCTAAAAATTCTCGTTAGCAAATTTAAAAATACATCAGATTGAAAAGAGCAAGCGAATGTTCACATTATATTTTTTTACGTGACAAAATTGCCGATCTGCTTCGTGCACACTGAGTACTATATTTATTTCGTGCTCACTAGATCTATAGTGTACATGATTACTCCGATAAAATCTGAATGTCTTTTAACTCTTTCAGGACGGGGATCGACTCTGAAGTCCACAGACGTCAACATCTGACTAAAGTCGATCCCCGTACTGAAAGTGTGAAATATTTATGATGGCCGTAAAGCCATAACATAGGTATTTAAATAAAGCAGACAAAAGCTAACTAGGACATTTATTGATGATTTTAATATAACAACATTTCAGCGCTTTGATGATTAACTCTTATCCTCCCGAACTGTCAGTTTACAATTTTAATTATCTGTGACCAGTCGCACATATAGGCACATTTAAGCGGCATTGTTACCATTTGTTATGATGTCATTTTAATTCAAATGTTGTAATAATTAGGTATATATAAACTAAAATTGGAAAGTTAAAATTGACTTAAAATCGAAGGTAATGCAGATTTTTCAAAAAATAAGAAAATCAATTTCGACATCAAAGTTCTTTTATTGTGACGAGTCACATTAATGTCGATTACTGTACATCTACCAGAAACTCTATCATATTCGGTGGCATTATCTGATTTATACGGGTCCTGTAGCGCATGAGTTACATTCTAAAATATGATAGAGAACTGAATAGAAGGCTTGATTTTGTTTTTTAGTGAAATTTAAAAAGCTGAAAAATTAATAATTGCATACTGGATGGCGGTATGAATCCCAGAAAACACAAAACATTTGTATAACATTTATACAGCGTCGGCCCAACGTATTAGACGTTGGTTCAACATTGTATAAATGTCATACAAATGTTTTGGGTTTGCTAGATGTAAACATATTGGATTGCAAACATATACTCATCAAACACGACATTAAATTGTCGGCACGTGCTAATGCGTGCATGCATGCTACAGTATATGAAAAAATCATAATCACGTTAGAAAAAATAGCAGAAAAAGTCATTATATCTTCATTTTCTTCGTTATCACTCATCTGATATAATTATTAGCATTACCATCCACGTGTCAATTGGGGCACTGCCATTCAGAGATTAAAGATTCTGCATGGCGCGCTGCGGGGGGGGGGGGGTGGGGGCTTAAAAATGGCTCCAGATTGAGGAACAAGTTCAAAAATGGTATTGATAAAATTACTTGAAAATATGTACCTTATTTACTCCGATGTTTCATTCTTCAAATATAATGAATTACTCAGCCTCAGACATAATTAGTATAATTTAATGCAGCCATACGAAATTATTTATTAATTTTTATTCATTTATTTAATTGAAATTTTCACACACTTGAATTTGGGTCTCGCTGATTGATTTCACGTTTTATCCTTAACATGTTCACAGATGGTATTTAATGTGCTAATCAAAATAAAAAAAAATACATAAATTATTTGTATAATTGTTCCGATATAGCCCAGTTCGTATCAGCAATATGCTGTAAGTAAATTAATTTCCCTGTTGATTGCATGCAGGTTTAAGTAAATAAAATGTTTATTTCACTCACTTATACGTGAAAATTCCGTTTACATGTTTATTCCTTAGACTGTAGTTATCGTTTGTGTTTTTTATTAGCAATATTGTCTTTCAATATTTTTTAAAATTGAAATGTTTATAATGACTAAACGTCGTTTGTATCATGTTTGAACATTGTTGATTTAAATTTAAGCAATCCATGTATTTTTATATAGTCATTTGAATCAAAAACAATTCTTTATTTAAATCTGCAAAAACAAGAAATAATAATTACACGTCAAAATATTCACACTACATGACATTTTTTTCCCAATTGCGGGCTGCAAGGTTCAACTTCTCCATAATTATATTCGCCAGGGACAACGAAGCTGCGTGGTAGAGTGATATTTATCAATATCTATCCAAGATTATTATGATAATAGATTATGCCTCTTGACAACTATTGTTATCCTAATTGCATCTCCCATGGGATAAGTAGGACATGGTGCACGTCTATATAAATGTAACATGATTGCCATTTTGATTATTATTTGACATGACTTCCAACATAACTGTTATCTGATATAATGACATTTAAGCTATCATATTTAAAAAAGATAACATCTACTGTAAAATTTATGTGAGGTCTTTTAATAAAAAAATAGTACATGTACAGGGAAATATACATTCGATTAAGAATAATATCACTGGCACTGTATACATTGATTTTAAATTTTGTTTTAAAAACATGTTTCTATTCGATTTAATTAGGATAGTTATCGATACAAATAATACATATAATTATTAATGTATAACTGTTAATTATTGTTATAGATGAGCAGACGAAGACTGACAGGTGAAAAACATTATGAAAATGGTCCTATGCAATATGCTTGAATAGATAAATCGCGGTGAAATGCTTGTATTTATTCGGTATTACATTTTGACCCTTTGCCCGCTAAGCACGACTATAGTCGTTTTTGATCTGTTTTATTAGCTGATCAAATCTCTGATATAGGGAATGCAATTCGTTTTTTGACATCACAATAATTTATTGGGAAATATTCGGTCTCAGAATAAACACATAATAAGTAATTTTCGCCCACTTGAAGTTGTGGGTCGCGGTAGCGAGACACAACTTTAAGTGGGTGAAAATTTAAATAAATTACCTTAGCAGGAAAAAGGTAAGGACACAAAAATAGACGCTCAAATGTCAATTTATTTTGATACTCTGACATTGACGATATCGATTTGAAATATATATATTAACCCTTTAGCCGCCGGTCCCGATTATATTCACTTTCTCATTTTTTATCAGCACAATAAATTCCAGCGTTTAAACATGTTAAAGATAAAACGTGACATTACTCCACAAAATTTCTAAATCGTTGACCTCCATTTTGTCAAATTTGAATAATTTTCACTCGCTTGATGTGGGTCAAAATTCCAATTAAAATTTTTGGTGGCTGAAAGGTTAAAGGCCGAGCCTGATTGTACACGATTGTCCGATGCCAACTGTTGCACCTGGTCAAGTGAGATGGCAACAGTGTGGGCGGCTTTAAGCACCATGTTTCACCAGCCTATTATATACGCTAATACGGCGGCAACACGCGCCCCAGATATATGCATTAGAAAAAAAAGAATTTATTTAATTTTAAATTTACTAAGATGTACTTTTTATTGACTTAAAAAGAAAATCAAATTAATTTTACTTATATTTGTTTCATTTTATGTGTTGCAGAAAGAGCACGTTGGGAGCTGGAATATCAGTTTAGTTTTCCTCTGCGTCAAGTCGCGAGTCGCTGTCGCGAATCGCGACATGACGCCGAGAAAAATCCCTTCCCTAACGACACTGCAGATGCAAAACACTCCAATGCTAAATTTGGCAGGTGAATCTAATAAATACAAGTTTCAAGAACAAATGCTGAACTACACAGTGGTGCCCAATGGGTGGATAAATCAGCCGTGAACGTATTATCTGCAACCACTGCCACACTGTGACAACAGCTGCTGGCCGCTCTGCTGTCCAGAAAATCATATCGATTTCAATTATGTTTAGTTAGCTAATGTCGCTTCAGGTTCCAGCTTTCGAATAATTGAAATCAGCTGCTGCTACCAATTAGCTTCAAGATCATAACAGTGCGTAATTTATATTTTTGATGTAACATTTGTTGAGCTGGGTGAAATATTAGTCTCGTTTATGCATTAATAACAATATTCTTCTCTGATTATAATGCGTCAAAAGTTCATTCCTGCCTGTATTTTTTGTGGGGGGGGGTGGTCTTGTGGAAGCTGCGAAAGCTAACTCCATACTGTGAGTTGTGCATTTACATATGACTAAGCCATCATTCTGGTGGTTTTGCAGCAACAGTTACTTCAATTTCGCGTCACTTAGCGATTGGGATTCATGTCTGGTCACGATGTTGGCAGACCTGTCGCCACTACAGCTTATAATATTATGTAAATGGTCTCATTAAGCATTGTGGTTGTTAGTTGTGAAACAAGAGTTTGTTTTATTTTGGGAATGATTTGATTTAGTGAAGGAGTGGGAGTGGATGGTTTTGTAGGTAAGCTCCTTTTATCTTGTGAATGTTTTATTCAGCTATTTGCAGGAAGTGTTCCTCATTATCAACGGCCACTCTTGTGAATGGCTTCATTCACTCATTCAGAGTTCGTTTTATCTTCTTCGGCTATGATGCTAGTGTAACAGCAAGAGTTCCTTCTGTTGTGTGAATGGCCTCATTAAGCCATGCAATGTGGTTATTGGTCCTGCAACATTGTACCTGGTGAAGGTTTCACTTAGATTATGATATGGATCGACCTGTAGCAACAGTCTCTCTTCTATATAGCATAGATTATCTTCATTAATCTAACAGTTTGTCTGAGGCAGTGACGGATGATTCCTTCAATAAAAACTGAAAAAATAAGGTTACGACAGCTATGGATAAGAACTGTTTAACTGGGTTTTAAAATATTTTTGTTTAATATTAAATTTTCTCTAATTGCTGCTGTTGCTGCTAACATTCAATGCACGGATTCACCGCTATATCGTTTGCAACTTCCCCTCCAAGTATAGTTGATGTCGCCGCACTGACATGCAAATGCAAACAGCAGTAACTGCTTACTTTTCAAGCAATCAGTTTCTGCTCTCTGCCTTTGCAGGGCTTTGCAGCTGTCACTGCCCTTGATGTCCTTGCGTTCATCCCGATGAAAGACATGTCATCCACGGATCGATTCCATCCGGCTTATAAGTAGGTGTCACTAGGTATGAACTCATTCAGCCTGCAATCGATCCCAGCACGATAGACACTCGACATCATGCGGCGTCGGCCCTACGCCTTATCGGTGTCGGCTCTACGTCGTACCGCGTGGCTTACGGATGGATGATCACGCACCTTGCCTCAAGGCTCGATGTGCGCCCAACAACCCCCAGGTATAGTGGGAGGGGGTTCTCCTGGATTCATTCATGCTTTTTTTTACTAGTCCAAACATGTGTTTCGTCCCATGGCATCTCCACAAGTCGCTGCCTGAGTCTGCGTGCTGGTCATATGAGTACGACCCGCCCTAATGTAAGGGGCTTCCCAGCTAAGAACACGCAATGAGCCGGTGTTGGGTTAATGCTGGCCCAGCGTCGCAGACTCAGCGTCAGTTGCCAACCGGGAATTGTTGCGTGAGTCTGCGTGGAACCCGACAAATTTATACTCGGTTAAGTGCGTGACTGTCACAGCTATAATGGCGCAACGCTGGGCCGATCTGTCTATTTTATGGGCTTGTCGCAGGAAAAATGGTTCCAGCCAGCAACAGATCGCGTTTTACAGTGTACGTAATTGAATGGCTAATTCAAAGCTCTACTTTTTATATGTAATAGTATAAAATAGTAAAACTGAGCATACATGCTACAAGACATTATTTTAACAATCTGTGAGACTTAATTGTATTTTGTTTGAAATGCGGTTAACGTATAAAATTATACGCAGATAGCCGAACAATGGTCAAAACAACACACTTGTTCTGAGATCGTCATAGTGAGTCAATAAACATGCACGATGTTATAGGCACAGCTGGCTGGATGCGCGATGATCCATTATTGAGGGTGTCACACTACAACGTAAGAGAGAAATGTTGCGTCTTAAAATTATTAAATTAAAGCAGCTCAATATGTTGACATGGCAATTTTGAAAAGCAAATATATATAAAAGTTATATAGCCTACTGAACTTGACTAAAAATTCAAAAGCACTGGACAAAAACAAACTTGTTTTATTTTCTAGTCAAAGAATTGCCATGTACGCAAAACTGTGTGTATTATACAACACTTTCTACCACAAATACCCACCGTCTTAGACCGTTTGATCCAGGATACTTCAAAGCTACAGACGTAAATTGAGGTGTGAAAGTGGAGGATTCCCTGCAGCACTGATTGTCTGCCCAGCGATGGACCGACGACATACAACTGTGACCCAATGCTGCGCTTACATTCAACCATCCTTTAGATGTACCAATATTTTGTTTCGGTATTTTCTGGATTCTTGATCTTGATCTTGATCTGTAGGATATACTACTTCGATCATGCAAAATTAATCGATGTCATCCCACGGGGCCCCGTTAAAAGCTGTTTAAACAAGTGCTAATCCCAGCAAACACAACACCTTAAACCAATGGCAATTTAATGTTGGCCCGCCGTCTCCGACGTCGGCCCAACATTAAATCGGCATTGGTTTAGCGTGTCGTGTTTGCTGGGAATCTGTGGGTTGAGCTACGTTTCCACGTATACGTAAGTCATCCGTATGTCATCCGTATGTTCCGTGTCCGGATACGTGGAAATGTAAGATAATTCCAAGAGGCATGTTCACAGATTCATTTGTTTAGTAAAGAATGGGATGCCATGCCGCATCCACTTCAAATCACCCGACGAAAGTTACAGCAATGCGAAGGCAACCAGCACTCTAGTAACTGTGACTTCTCTAGTGAACAGCTAACAGTTACTGCTGTTTGTCTTAGCAAGGAATATAAAATTCTATATTCCTTGGTCTATCTTAGCAGTATGCATACAAGCAAAAGGCAGAACAACTTAAGTAACGAATAACTGTATAACTGATGACAAATTAGTAGTTGCCTTTGCACGGCAGAATATGTACATTGTGGTGTTGGTATGTTTTATTTCGGCTTCGCAAGACAATACAAGACAAGTCGTGACTGTGACTTGCGTTTTATGTTGGGTAGTGGTACCGAGCGTAGCAGATGTGTCCACTATTGCCATAGAAAACTATTTAGTTTTTAAAACTTAGCATTTACATCATTCTGCAATATTGTCATATGTAAAGACAAACAGCTGGCAATAAAGTTCACAGTTATACCTATTTTTCAAGTGCTAGGTCCACAGGTTATGTTGACTGCTGCATAGTATTAATAACGGTCGGGGGCCCTAGGGTAGTGGTTAGCACCGCTGCCTTTCACGCCAGAGTTCGGGGTTCGGTTCCCGGTCTCGGCGGTTTGAAAGAAACAAAAAATGTTTCTTCCCCATCCACGTGTGAAAGTCAGTATTGTGGGGAGCCTCCGTGACCGAGAGGCAGCGTGCTCGGCCTCAGACCGCCAGGGCTCGAATTTCGAATTCTGTGTCTGGAGAACAGTGTCATCTCAATCATCTCACCATCCTCAGGAGGTTCTCCCGGCCCAGTCTAGCCTATATGTGCACAAAAGTGGCCTACAGCCCGATTCATTTCATTTAGTATTAATAACAGGGCAAAATATTTTTAAAAAACGCGTACGCGTCGTAGGCTGGGGTGAAGGAACAGTGCGGTTTTGAAAGAAGATTTTGACAATAGGCCTAATACCGATTTTAAATAATACATACATTTCCAGAATGAGGGAATACATCTTATCGCTTTATTTTATGTTCCCATCAGCCCGCGTTCTTGGAACGGACCATCAATGATGGGAAAAACACAATAATAACACGCATCACATACACTAACCGATTCAGCGTAAATTACACCTGCGCGCACTCAAAAAACGCCGTCAAAGAAATCACTCAATTATTTGTGCAGAAGCACCGAGTTGACACTGTAACAGCTTCTTCTCCACACACAGCCATCATGCACGGCTCTTGTCATGCAGCTGCTTGCTATGACGTAACGTCACGTGGCACGTGCGTTCTGGGGAAATTCCGTACGGAACACTGGTACCTGTATTTCAAGTTGCATTCGGGTCAAAGGCGGGCCAGGGTCGGAGACGGTGGCAAAAATAGGGTCATGCGTCTCTTTTTTGTTGGGTACATCGTTGTGCATGTTTCTGATTGGCTAAAGTTTCAAAATTAAACCTTCCAGCGCGCGGATCGACTTTAGACGTCAGAATCTGACGTCTGCATGCGGATGTCAGATTCTGACGTTAAAAGTCGATCACCGCACTGTAAGACATTTACTACGATTTCAAATTGAAAAAACCCCTTTGGTTTCCATAGTCTATACAAAAATATGTCAGCGTTGTAAGGGTTAAGCCAACGAGCGACATTAAAGGTGATCTATCACCCCGTATATGGTATGAATAATTATGTCCTTATATGGGGTGATTGGCTATCATGTGACCCTCTCAGAGGGTCACATGATAGTCAGTCACCCCATATAAGGAAACACTTGTGCCCCATCTTGTGGCAACTTTGATTTATTTGTCACAAATTTATTCATACTATATAAGGGGTGATAGATCACCTTTAACCTCTTGAGATCGAGTCAAAGCTTCATTCATATATGTGGACATATCAACCTAACAGTAATAGAAAATAAGTCGATTTCTTGTGAAACTTTTTTTATATATAAAAGTATGCATATTCTCATCATGTATCCGACAAATTATTATAATATTTTTTTATTTTTAATCTGATGTATATTACATTTCACCATTTCATGATGGTAACAAGGTGGTAACTTCATTAGCAATAAATTACAGCCAGACAAAAAAATACCCAAAGAACACTGCAGAATTCAGCAAGTTACACCAAGCAAAGTCGACACATATGTGGCACCAATGTTGTTTAAATAGTGGTCCACAGTCTATGACACTGGCAAAACATTAACCCGATATTGCTGGTTGACAAGCACCAGGTGTCGCAGATGTTGTTTGTTCATCTTCACGTCTGATGCTGCAACCATTATAATCAATTCGCCCACCTGGAATTAATTCATGTAAACAATTTGTCAAATGTCAGCTACATGTATAATCCTCCCCCTATTATTAATTCATTCGTAGGCCTATATATATTATCATGATTATGTGGTATCGATTCTCTGATTATGCTTATTGATATTATAATCGCGGTCAGTTCAGTGACCGCCGCATGTGCAGAGATCATCAGCACGGCTGACCTCTGTCACAGCAACACATGTTTCGGATAAATATTTTACAAACATTGACAATCAAAAAGAAAATATGGGCTGATTCATCATTCCAAATTGAAGCACATACGAAACATATTGGTCTATATTGACTCACTAGACTGCCGTCAAACAATTATTTAAAAATTCTTTAGAGAACCTAACATTCGGCACAACATGGTGAACAGCCGATATATATCGCGGTGTCGGTTCTTCTGCTGTGACTTCACTCGGCTTCAAAGTTTTTCAATGATGTACATTTTTTTAAAATAATTGTTTCTTGTAGAATGAACACACTGCCATCTTTTGTAAGGATACTCTTGAAAGAAACACGATATGTTCCTTTAAAATTAATAAAATGCAAAAGTGGAAGAAAAAACCCATTAACAAATGTAATATTATACAGCGTCTATGGTTGTCTAATTATATCCTTGTGATAATAACGTGGGAATCTTCTCTTGCAATTATGTAGACAGTGAAAATTTTATCCGAACTGACCAAATTGATAGAAATCGTTCGAGATCTATTTTTTATTTTCAACAGCGCGTTTAGTGCAGAAGCATTATAAGCAAATGTATAGAAACATGCAACAAAATTGCAGAAGCAGCCACTACGACCGTCTACGACGCTGGCCCAACATTAAAACAACACTGTCTCAATGTCTCATGTTAGCAGGGAGGCTATCCGCCTCGAAAATGTTGATACTAAACTATGCATTTGTTGCATTTCGGTGACATTCCGGAAGGCAATAGATGCACGCGGTACATAAAAAGCGTTTATTAAAGATACCCACAAAATGATATGTTTCATTTGTGCTACTATGCATATTAAAAAGGTAAAAAGTATAAACTGTATTTTCAGCCACTACGACCGTCTACGACGCTGGCCCAACATTAAAACAACACTGTCTCAATGTCTCATGTTAGCAGGGAGGCTATCCGCCGCGAAAATGTTGATACTAAACTATGCATTTGTTGCATTTCGGTGACATTCCGGAAGGCAATAGATGCACGCGGTACATAAAAAGCGTTTATTAAAGATACCCACAAAATGATATGTTTCATTTGTGCTACTATGCATATTAAAAAGGTGAAAAGTATAAACTGTATTTTCTTGTTTTAAACAAGTTTAAACTCATTTTTCAATTGAATATTTTTATTCATCTCGATATGTGGATCACAGTTGAGTAAATAGGGCGTTTCTGTGTTGAGCGTCACAGGTTTCATCACATTATATTTACACAAATGTTTATTGTTGGTAACATTAAAGGTACCAGTTCACATGTACATACCATTTTCAATATTAATTGGATACACTGGAAAAACTTCTCCAATGATAATCCGATAATTTATTTTCTTAGAATGTAATAAGGTTGATTTTAGCTTTTTATATATGTTACAGTAAAAAAATGCTTATATTATGTATATGGTAAAATAAGCAAATTTATTTACAATTTTGACTCTGTATAATCTAGCGTGTTTAACCCTGTGATCTGGGCGTCAGCTTTTCGAACATTAGCTACGCCGCATTCACCAATCGTACAGACATTAGTTATTGTACACTGTTCTCAACCCATTATATTTACTCCTGAGATTTATTTCAATTAAAAAAAACATTGTTGTTTTTGTTGTTCATTTCAATTCACTTGATGCTTCACAGACATTTCTCAATCTAACATGACTTCTACTAGTAATTGGTAATTCTTTGTTTGTCATTCTGTTGATATTTCGGTGGCATGATATTGTCAAATTCTCAAGTAAGCAAGAAATATAGTATGATAAAATGCGCTTAAAAATACAGTACTTAGAGTAAACTACAGCTGAAGTGAAATGTTCCGGCGCGCCCACAGACCTGTTCACATCTTTGACAATGTAGCGCATTGTTAAATAGTAATACCTTCCATTGACATCAATGGAGTCATTTTATTTATTATTAACACTTTTAAAGTTATATATATTGCAGTATTAAAAGCTACTGTTATGTATTCATATTACCCTTAGCAAAATTGATCATGCAGCTCTGATCAGTATGATACATGATCATTCTATTGGGTGTCAGGTTAGACGTATGGGCCGGACCTATGATTTTTCATGATAATAGTTTGTTTGCATCATGCAGAAATGAAGTGCTCTATAATCTTTACTAAGTACCAAAAGCACGTTATAGGAGCTGCTAACTATTGGTAAAGGGTGACACTTGTATTCTGGCTTGCATGGTGAAAATTGATGTTAGCATTGTGGGTACGTTTGAGCATGCATAATAATAAGAAATAATAATAACAAAAAACAAGAATTGTAGACCTATAAATATGAGCGGTTCATGGCGCTGCGAGTGGTAAACATAACAATTTTAAAATGCTAACGTTATATGTCTGTGAAGTTGAAGATCAGTAATGGTGAAAGAACATATTTAGTTGAAAAATAATTTTTGATCCAGTCGTCATGATGTCATTGCACGTTAAGAAACAAAAATTACACTACGTTACGTGAGGCTGCTTTAATTTATATTATAAATGAGCTAAAAAAAATGCACGATTAACACGTTGTTATTTATTTTAAATATTTTGATTTGAGAATATTCATAATTTGCAACCATTTAAATATAAAGAGTCTATTTGTTCGAAAATAACGCCTAAATCTTAAAAAAAAAATATAATGGCCCGTGATGTAGTTGTAGATTTAAACGCTTTCAGCGCGGGGTCTTCATACGTCAGAATCTGACTTCTGTAGACGGCAGATTCTGACGTATAAAGACCGTCCCCGCATTGAGAATAAAATATTTCTAATGGTGGTAGACCCATAACATAGGTATTGAAGTGAATCAGAAAAAGCTAACGAAGAAATTTATGATGATTTCAAATTGAAATAAACCCTTTGGTCTCCATGATTTATACATCATTAATTTACCGTTGTAAGGGTTATTTTTGTGTTTTGTTTTGAGTATTTTATTAGAATTATAGCCACACGTTTACGTATTTCGTTTATCCTGTTACCATACAGGGAATTGTATCGTTTTCATTCACTTTGAGTTGTGAATTTCTGTCCCGTTTCCCACCTCAAAATGAATGTTAGGCCTACTTGGGGGAAATTCGGCCGAATGTTTGGTCATGCATAAACAAAGATTCGGTAGACGTCAGTGATGAGTATTTAAGTATTTAGAAAGTAGTAAGTAAGTAAGAGAGAAAGGGACGTGGCGCAATGGCTAGAGCGCCTGACTGCCTCACCAGTCATGCATGCGTCCCGGTTTCGAGCCCCGCTGTTCCCGTGTGGGGTTTTCAGAGAAGCATTGTTTTTTCCCCTCTGAATATGACTAGGCGATCACGTTAATTGCGGCCTCGTCGAGTTAAGGTTGAGACCAGTGTATCGACGATAATTTCTGCGCGCTCCTCACACAAGTAAGTAAGTATGCATGTTGAATAATAATTCTTATGGGTGATCCATCGGCATGTGGCAGATGGGTGGTGAATATGCGCCAGGGAAATAATGGTGATTTTTCCAGGATGTCGCTGCGATGCATTGTCATTGTAGTTTTCTGTTATTAGTCACAAATAGTGTGATGAAAGAATAGAAACACAATAATAGAAACAAAAGAATGGAAACAAAAGCAAGGCATTTACCAAACGCATAACTTTGCACCTGTGATGTTTGTATGTTGGGTCAGCGTTGCAAACAGCGGCCCAACATTGAACCAATACATGGGCTACGTCTTGTGTTTTCTGTGTTCCTTCCATGGTTGACCATAATGACAGAGCGGATATCCTGTAGCACAAAGTACCCTCCATCCCAGTAAACACAAAACATTTGTATAACATTTGTACAATGTTGGCCCAACGTCTTCGACGTTGGGCCAACATTGTACAAATGTTATACAAATGTTCTGTGTTTGCTGGGATGTTAGACGGCAGATGACGCAGTCCACCTTTAGAAACTTTTCCCAACCTTGTGCCAACACCGCGACAATACTACGCAATATTGTGCAAAGGCCTGGCTGCAACATGGGGCAGCTGTTGGCTTAAAATCTAAGGATTGCAGATGGGGTCTGGAAACCTACAAAGTCGATGGCAGCGCCAGAGGGTGGTTACTATAAATAGACTTCTGGCTGAAGCTGATTGGCTGCTGGAGCGAGAGGGAGAGGGCAGACACGCGTCTGGCACGTGACACCCACGCTTCTGCAAACAAGTTATTGATTGGAAAATTTACATAATCATAAGTATACTATTGTACAAATTAAAGGCAGTAACTGCTTACTTCAAAGCCAAGAAGCTGCTGCGTTTGAATTTAAAACGGCAGTATAGTCAACCATTTTAACTCGGCAAACACAAGTCGTTAACCCAAGGCTGGTTTAATGGTGACCCACCGTCTGCGGCGCTGGTCCAACATCAAACAATATTCGGTCGATCAACACCTGTGTAACATCTAACACATCGACCCCAATTCAAATATCCAGATTTATTTCGTCATGTGTGTATAATATGAAAATTGCTATTAATATCAGAGTGTATTCACATTCAACATATAATTTTATGTTGTTTTCAACCCTGATTACACTTCATCTTAAAACCCCGGACCATACCAGCAAACTTTAATCTGGGCCAATTTGGCTGGTGCTGGTGAGTTTCAGGACACTCAATTTAAAAATTATATTACCTCTGATGACATAAACAACATTATTAACAAGATGTAATCATTGCTGTTATTGTTAAAAACTACTGTGTTTGCAGCGGAAAATATCACCCAGTGTGCAGCCAATGACAATAGCAGGAGTTCCATATGACCTAGTTAAATGTTTGAATTCGACCGAAAAAAACTAACGTTGGAGATGGTTAAATGTTGGGTGAACATTGACTGAGTTAATGGTCTGTGTACGCAGCTGTGCATTTGTGCACCAGGGGGATGGTGGGCACCTGTGTTGAACATCAAAAAACCTGAGAGTCTGTGATTTGATTTGTGTGTTTGGATTACCAATGGGTTCTAGCAGCTTTAGATGATCAGCCTCGCGTTCTGACATGTATCTGATTGGGCAACAGAATAGGTTGTTTGTTAGCTGGTGTCACACAGAGCTTTTCTCCCCTCGCATAGATATCAGGTCTTGTGTAAGTGTAGCTGCTGGATTGAATGAATAAAACGTTGATGTGTCTATAATAATATTGTGTCACATAGTGTTCAAATAACTCAAATATCATCCTGTAACACACCATCCATGGTCGTTTGGTATTGGCACTAAAATATTATGGAAGCCTAAGTTCCCCACTCGTCCTACTAGGATTTTCCGTTATGATTGAAAATGTAAGGTAACTTTGATCAGTGACACTGTAATAAGGACTGGTTAACGAGCATGATATAATGTGTCTCAAGCATTGAAATAAATCTTGAAGGATGGGGAGTGAGTGAGTGTGGACTGCTGGCATTAGTGATCATTCAAATATTTATGACAATAATGTGTACTCATTTGTCGGAGAGATCAGACTTAAGCTTCATAAAACAATGAAGGTAATGTTCTTGAAGCAGCTATAGAAGCTGATGAACATAATGCCAGGTCTGACATTGAAAGACGTAACTATTATCATGAAAATGATCTACTTCCTACTCAGAAATACAGTAATGTATTACAGGCCAATATTGAGGTCAAAGTCGTTGTCGTAAGCTATAGACAAAATATTGAGTGTCGTTCTCTTATGAGTTACTTTGTTTTTGCTATTTTGGAATAAATATTTTTGGCAACAAAAATGTGAGTCTTGTATAATTTGCTTTGTTTGTTAAATAATTATAATTTAAAAACACATTAGCATTACAAATTATCAAAAAAGAACACCTGGTCAAATTTGACCAAGTCTGTCTGTGTGTGAGTGTCTTGTCCGTACCGGGTTAGAGCGCTAAGCATGGCCATAGTCGTTTTTTATTTTGTTTTATGTAGCCAATTATTCACAGTTGTTGGCAAATGAAATGAGTGCTCAATATCAAGATTTACAAATGTCTGGTCACAAATTTAACAACTATGAGGTATTTTCACCCACTTAAAGCTGTAGGTTGCTGTGGCGAGTCACAACTTCAAGTGGCAGATACACCCTTTCATATTCAAGGTATTGATGGCCATGTCGTTCTGTACTCGTCAGTTTTTAATTGTATTTGTAAATGTGATTTTTTGCTCACATAGCCCATAGGCATCCCCAGCCGAAAAAACATGAGACGTTGACCCGATGATGTTTTAATGTTGGACCAGCTTCGCAGACGGAGGGCCGTCAATAAATCAACATTGGGTTAATATCTCGTGTTTCAGGGTAGTCGGGAATTTGGCGCTATCGTAGCAAAATGCAACATTTAAATGCACCTATAAAAAAATGCGTACAGTAACATTCATATCGCTGCACGAATAAATACATAAGTGAAGTCATGAAACGCTAAGAAAATATCGAATATAATAAAATTATACTATGTAATTTGTATATATCTACAGAATTATTTATGATAACAGCTTCTCGTTACGTTAACTATTACATCTATGCATGCCATTGGGGCATGCTTGCCATTTTTCTCCCAGTGTACACAGTCATATGTTGTTATAATCATCATTACGCCGTATTATCCTAATTGTGAAGGTCATCTGCTTGTCAAGTACATGAGATAATTGCCCATTAAATTTTAGAGTCACGTGTAATAGGACCATTATCATCAAATAAAATGTCCATTTCACCACAAGGCCAATTCACTAGACCTTGTTTTCCTAGCTTATAACGTCCCCTTAGATATGAAAAGGTGTATCTGTCACTTTGCAAAGTGGCATACACACCCTTTCATATCCAAAGGGACGATAATTGACCTTCAGCAGTGCACTGTCAAGCAAAGGTGAAGAGCACTAATTGCATACTAATTGCATACTTGAAAACTAGGCAGTTTCTAATCATTAGATTTTACGGCGGATTAATTGTATTCACTGTCAAGTAAATTGCAGTGAAAAAATGATTTGTTGTGGTAAACACGTGACTCTTGATTTGTCGTATTGCTCAAAGATTCCGGTTATTGGGGGTACGTATGCTATGCAAAAATGGTCAAATAGATTGGTCTCAATCTAAAAAATTTCATATTTCATTCCTCTATTCGAAGAATGTGAAACCACAGTAACTGTTGCATTTTAGCCATTTAACATATAATTGTAGCCGGCAAAAGGAAAACAAAAAATATTACAAGACGGTAAAGCAGTATGTCATCTCCAGTTTTGAGAAATATTTGGTTAATGTAATTAGAAATGACTATAGTCTTGTTTAGCGGTGAAAATAGTATGTGTTTGTACAACTTTTACTTATCCAAACATTTGTCAATTTATGTAAGTATCGGTATTATTGATATATACCAGAGTGCACAAATACAATTCTGACGTGCAAAGGCAAACATCAGTAACTATTTGATTTTTAATTAAACAGTTGCTGCTATATTTATTTGTCTTAGCTTGCATTGCAAAGGTAAACATCAGTAGATACGTATACATCATTATGCATTTAGCCATATTTATAAGAAAAATAAGTTACTATAGCAAAATCTAATATCAAGCCACGTTCTAATAATGATGATGATGCGATAAAATATAGATCACCAGATTACTACACTTCGGCATCACATAAAAATCACAATAAAGTTAGATACCCCAGTAAACACAAAACATGTTTATAACATTTGTAAAACGTCGGCCCAACGTCGAAGACGTTGGGCTAACGTTTTACAATTGTTTTGCTGGGTACATGTACATGCATAATAATTTATGACTACATAATCTTTGACTACATGATGACTACTAGATATAATCATGATAATTATTATTGATGCAGCCTTGATAAAGTTTTCCAATAAAACAAACATTCGTGACGTGGATCAATGTAGGCATGATATGTCGAAACTCTATACATATGAATTAGGTGTATAAGATTGCATGTCTCAAAGTCATCTAATCCAAAAGGAATTCCTCACCAAACTCGTCTAGACCATGCCACTGAGCCATGCTTCTAATTAGAATAATTATAATACATTTAGTTCGGGTTGCCATTGATGATCTTTACTAATAGTTTGCAAGATCTGTCATCAACTGCTGACAAAGTCAACGTCTTTAATAATCACTGTACCTTGATTTGTCAAAAATAACATTTTAAACTTAATCGCTCCATTCACGTTTTAAATATTAGAACTGGGTGTTTTGGATATTTTATGAAATAACGTTTTTTTTTTGAGCGTTGGGTGTAAATTGTTGGAGTTTTTTTTTAATTCCTGTATTTCCTTGTGTGCTTTAAACTAGGTCGTGATTGAAAATGTTATGGATTATTCACTCAGTTAAAAGAGATGCGTTATTCCACGTATTCATATCCATGTATAATTTAGATACAATGTGTTTTAATTTTACACTGAACATTGGAGATGTCATGTCTATAACCGCTTTTTACATTTAAATTTGCCTTTTAAACAATACAACTTTAAGCAGAAATCAAACTCATATTTACTAGATTGGCATAAGTTATGATCCCATTTGTGCATATATGTAATTCAATTTTACCCATTTGAAGTTGTGGGTCGCGGCAGCGCGACACAACTTCATATCGGTAAAAAAGTAAATCGTATAATGCTTTAAGCGCGAGCTTTAGTTTAAGTGCAGTTATTATGCATACTTTATTGGCTAATCTGTGATTTTTACCAAACTAATACTAACACCAGTATAATATATGCCTATACATGTACATATGTATATTTATAAATGGATAACAATCATATATATGTATGACAATAAGTCATAGTTACAAGGCTTCGCATATAGAGGTCGCTATGACCTCTCACATAATAGTCTCCTTGTGCACTTAATTTACGGCACTTTCACAGTTTATGCGCATGCATATATTGACTTGTAATGAATAGGTGTAAGGACAATAACACGCGTAGGGGACTATATTATTATTTCGGTAGCAAATCGCTGGCACATAATTATTTTAGCCAGGTTCGGTCTGAGTTGAATGACCCGTCAAGCTATAGCCAATCTAATCTGCTCCAGACGACTCTGCATCATTACAAACCTGTAACCTTTGATTCAAATCTGCAATATCGGTTGAAATAACAAGGCAATAAACGTAGACATAATCACCGCAACCTGGTGTTTTGACCAGCTGTTATGATGCAACCTCTGAGATGAAAATCCTATGCATCTTACGCGGGCTGTGGATCGCGCCAGCGATCCACAGACCGCGTAAGATGGGAATTTCAATGTTGTAGATTAGGTGATATTTTTCAAGAATGTATTTTTGATTCGGGTGAGAACTACCTTTAAATTCGGACCTTGTCACTTGACATCACCTAGCCCAGGTCATTGACATCAGTACATAATTATGCAATGTCAATGACACTGGTCGGTTGTTTGTTCACACCGCCTGTTTATCAGCAATATTAACATGTGCTGCAGCAAATCAACACGTAATTTAATTTGAACTATGGCATAACACCTTCTTGAGCAAAACACATTTATGAGTTCCAGGGGCGAATACACAGGCTTTACCATGGTGTGCTGATAGGCAGTCAAATTTTATGGAAGGGTTTGTCTTTCCAAAGCTGCTCAGCAAACGCAAGAAGTTTTATTTTCTCTATTTTTTCTGGGATCGTAATATATATCCTATAAGCAAGTCAAATGAAATGCTAATAAAATCAATATAATATGCTTAGTTCGTGGTACATGATCAGTTAATCAAAGTGACGATTATTTTAAATAACAATTTTCGTCATTTGAAGCTGAAAATTCCAGCTTCAAATGGCAAAAAATGGTAACAACCACTTCAGCAGGACAAGGGTTAACACTTATCCTGCTGAGTTGTTGTATTTAAATTTTAAACCACTTGAGGTTGTGTCTCGCTACCGCGATCCACAACCTCAAGCGGTTGAAAATTACTCATATTTGTTTAATTTGAGACCAAACATTTACCAGTCTTGATGTCTAAGCAGTCATTCCATTCCCAATAACAGTGATTTAATCGGCTAATAAAACGACATTGTCGTGATCAGCAGGCAAAGGATCATACAGAAGGCAGGCAATCATCAGCTATACGTATCTGCCCCTGAATTCTGTATCCTGTAATCATTGCACAATGACATGGTACTAGGGTTTACATTTTAATTTATATATAAATACAAATATATATATATCACATAATTATAGTTCACGTATCAATATGACCTACATGCATATGGGCCAAATAACAATGTACACCATTCTTGTACAAATAATGATTTAATTTATAAGCCATCATAATAACGGTCATATCTCACATGGGTTGTCATGTCATCTATTCTTGACCATAAAGAAAACAGACGCTGTATTTGTCGTCCAGCGGTGACCTTCATCACTGGTCATGATTATTATAAATCACCTTCAATACAGACATTGTTTGTCACAACAAGGTTGTCCAGCCGGAGGGGGATTGGTATTATGATTTTCAATAATTTCAATGTTTGAAAATATGCCCTGTAGCGCATATGCGTCATCGTCGCTACATGTATATATTATTTGTTTTATTTCGATTTTGTAAGAATAATTGAGTCGTCCACTTCATCATATACATATTGTTAACCCTTGTCCTGCTGAATTTTTTCAAATTCTTTTTCATACATTTAAAGCTGGAATTGCTAACGCAATTTCCAGCTTCAAATGACGAAAAACATTTCTATTTATGAAAAATAAACATCTCCCAAATTGAAATATTTGATTAGCTGAGCATCTACCACTAAATATTTTATCGATTTTAGTGGCATTTCATTTGGGTTGAAACTTTCTTGAAAACGTATATATCCGGGTTCAGCAGGACAAGGGTTAACTTTCGATTTATTTTTACGAAAAGTTAGGAAATGAATCGGGCTTGAGGCCACCTTTGTGCACATATAGGCTAAACTGGACCAGGAGAACCTCCTGAGGATAGTTACTAGGAGTGTTAGGAACTTCCCAGTGTGACATGTAGCATTGTCTTTGAACCCTTGCAGGCATATAGGATGGGGTAGAGCTAGACGAGATTACGAATGTATCTTTTATCTGGCGGAGGTCGCCATTTTATCGTGGGCGTGTCAAAATGCCAAAATAATAAGCCAGGGTCTCACAATGCACTTTTTGTTTGTTGTGAGCCTCATTGTTCAATGTAGGCCTATAGTTGCCACATATTATTTTGAATACAATCCAACAGAATATGGTATAATCCACCAAAATATAGACTTTCTAGGTTTTCATTTTCACATATTATACTTAGGTATTTTATCACACTAGGTAATAGAATTGCTGCAGTAATTCCCACTATAATATAATGAATGAAAATCTATCAATTTGGGTATTGAGAAGGTTTACATCAACCCTAAGTTGTGTTAAAGGGACTCCGTGGGATGACATCAATTTGGGTATTTTTTTGTATAACGCAGTGTATCCCGCAGATCATGATTTCATTTATCTCAAAATTTTCAGATTTTTAAAAACATCAACATTTATAAGAATCCTGAGAAAACCCCAACAAACTATTTGTACACCTATATGTTGGTTGGGCATGTTGATGCCGTCGGCCCGACGCTGGGCAGACAGTCGAGACGGTGGGTATTTGTGGTATAAAGTGTTGTTTACTGCGGACACTTTTTTAAATGGCAATCTACGACCTGGAAATAAAACTTTCTCAGTGCTTTTAATTTTTTATATATTTTTTTGTATTTTGTATTTTTAAAATTAAATAAGGCAACGTTGTCCCTTTAAGCTTATTTCTTAGGTTGTATATACTACCATTCCTGAAGTTAGATTGTTAGGTGAGACGAAAATAAAAAATATGAATGGGAATAGAACCTGATATTATTTTTGTTCTAGGTTATTTCACTAATATTAGAGAATTACAGTCACGCACTGGCGCTGATCCCTCGTGTGAGGTCGGCACCGAGGCCCTGGCGAAATTAACCCTGCCGCACAGCCAATCACCTGTGTAGAACCACCTAGCGAACACTGACAGTACTGGCGCGCTACCTATTTAGTAGGCTGTCACTTCCTGTCAGACGCAGCCGACACAAAAACGCGGCAAATCAGATCTGACTAACGAGGTGAGTTTGAGGTCAGATCAAGGTTAACCAGCTCTCGCCCCCGCTGCTGCGAGTTCGCGCCCCGGTCTACGAGGTTTGCCGCTGACCTAATTACTGCACGATCCCGGCGCGCGACCCTAATCCCCGTGACACGGAGTCCCCCGCATCTCCCTCACGAGCCGTCACGTCCTGCTCATGACATCTGTCCTTGACCACTCGGACACTGTCCACCAGCTGTCACTTCTCTCAATAGGTGGCATTGTCCGGCACACTCTCACCTCAACATGTGATCCAGCAGTATGTATGCTCTTAAATAATGTTCAAGGGTTGCTTCGTTCCAAACCCTTGTACACTCGAAAACAAAATGTAGATCGGAAATCGTATAATTAATAAATCGTTTTGTGTACCACCTTCTATATTGTATTATTGCCGCTCAAAGCCAAAAAGGTCCACACATCCAAGTTTGAATTAGTTACTTCTATCAAGATTCCTTTCTTCTATCATGGAGATAGTATTTATTATCTCCATGCTTCTCACGCTGCATTAAAGCATAATTTTGCATCTCTGAAGAATTGACGTAATTTTCTACACCTTTTAGAATATTTTATGGAACTGTTTATTTGACACCCATTCTAGGTCATCTCCATCCTCTACATGTCGAGAATTGCGACAGCAATTCGCGGCTTGTATAGCAGATGAAGATGGCAATGGTAAATTCTAAATTCTGGCGTGAAATGGTAATGATTATTTGATTTAATAAATGAGATTTCATATAACTTTGTATGTTATTTATTTACGTCATTAAATAATATGCACGTATCGTTTTTTATTAATTTCATGGTGATTAAAATATGTTAAATCTGGCTGAATATGCTGTTGAAAGACTGTAAGCCAGCAGCAACACGAGACATTGAACCAATGCTGATTTCATGTTGGTCCACTGTTTGCGACGCTGGCCCAACAATATATAACCATTGGTTCAATTTTTCGTGTTGAGAGCAGTTACTGTTGTCAGGATTTCCACCACCGAATAATGATCCCATCTATTTGAATCAAATTTTATAAGACGACTCCCCAGGGCTCGCATCCTCGTACAAGTTACGAGATATCGTAGGCTTCGGATTGGTCATAAATTGCAAAACATACTATATATTTGACCATTTCCAAAACATACCAACGCCGGCTGTCGTGCTGGTTTTCGCGTTACACAATCACTATCGGCCATTTTGTTTTAGCTGTCGCGTTGACTCAGACTCAGACTCAGATTCATTTATTTGATCAAATAATAACATTTACATACATTGTATTTTGAAAAATAGTATAGCAATGATCAGGAGACATCCACTCAAACCGGAGGCCGCTATCGTGGAGGCCACCTTAGTGGTGTCTGGACAGTGACGCGATTTTCGCGTCTGTCGTCGCGTCACTCGTCGTGTGCATAATCGCCCTTGCGATAAATTTTTAAAATGTTACATTTTTGTTGCGCGTCGCGCGGGCTGTCGTGCTGGTTTTCGCGTTACACAATCACTATCGGACATTTTGTTTTGGCTGTCGCGTTGGTGTGTGGACGCGATTTTCGCGTTAGTCGTCGCGTCACTCGTCGCATGCATAATCGCCCTCCCGTTCGCGTTGGTGTGTTTTGCTGTTAACTTGTACAAGAATATGAGTGACCACTGCTGATCGTGTTGCTGATCCCAGAGCCGCATCTGTCCAGCCAACACGAACCATTGTCCCAACTCCGTTTCAATGCCGCTGAAACACTTGCGATGTTAGCCCAGCATTGTGGCAGAGCTAGGAGGAAGATCGCGCTCGCGCGCCCTGGGTGGCTCTACGTGATTTGCCTCGCCTTGTCTACTCCTGGATTCCACTGTTAACCCTGTCACTCAGCTAACAAATGAATATTTAAAAATGCAGACAACGTTCATGTCCGATCCTGGGGGAGTAGCCTGCCACATTATCAACGGCTGACATCCCGGCAAAGGCGAGACATGTACCCAACGTTGATTTAATGTTAATGGCCAATGTTAAACCGACAATGGGTCCTGCTTGCTATGATCCTTGTAGTTGACCATTTCAGTGTGCCTGGTATGGGTGGCGATTTGAGGCGTTTAAACTCATTTGCCACAATAGCAACAGTTTGTTATCATCAACCGCCCATAAGAAATAAAGCGATACGATTGTAAAATAAAATAGTAGCCAAATACGACACACTTTTGAGTTAATGATCTGCACGCACGCACAACAAAGCCACATTCATTATTACGTGCAGCGCTGAACAGAAAAAGGTCCGCAGTTGACAGAAAAAATAATAATTACATAATGTTTACTACTTAAAAACGGCTTTTGGATGATTTTGTCGCGAATTTTACATTTTTAGTGAATTTGATAGCAATGTGTTTCCTGTGAAGAAACTAAGAATTTTAAGATATATTTGGTAATGAAGTAGTGTATCCCAGAGATCATGGTTTTATTTTTTTCAGAATTTTTAAAAAAATTTAAGTATTTTTTCCTATTTCTATGAATCCGGGGAAAAACCTAAACAAATTTTTCGTATACCTAAACACCTGCTAAAGGACGGCTGAGTGTTTCTACAACATTGGGTCACAAGTTGATGCCGTCGGCCTGGCATTGAGCAGACAATCGGTGATGTGCGGAGATTGCCCCTCCCCCCCCCCCCCCCCGATCACCAAATTCCCAGACCAATTAAGGGAGGCAGTTATTGATGTAGCCATGTGGTTACTTTGATCATGTCGTATGAGATGGTCAGTATTTTGTGGTCTAATTTGTTGTATGTAAACAAACTGTAATGAAATGAATCGGGCTTTAGGCCATATTTGTGCACACATAGGCTAAACTGGGCCAGGAGAACCTCATGAGGATGGTGAGATGATTGAGATGACACTGTCCTCCAGACACAGGATTCGAAATTCATGCCTTGGCGGTCTGAGGCAGAGCACACGTGGATGGGGAAGAAACATTTTTTGTTTCTTTTAAACCGCCGAGACCGGGAGCCGAACCCCGAACTCTGGCGTGAAAGGTAGCGGTGCTAACCACACCCTAGGTCTCCCGCCCATGATGTAAACAAGCTTGTTTACACAACAATATAGGTCTTAGAAATAGAGCTAGGCTCGTCTTATTCAGTGCTTTAACATCGTTTTTTTTATATTTTTGTATTTTTTTAAGATCAGTAGGCTATAATATATAGCTTTATATAAATTACATATTTAAAATAGATAAAATTAAAAATTATCATCCCACTCATCCCACAGAGTCCCTTAACTGTTGTCAGATCAAACATTATGATCTACGAAAGTGCATTTATGACATGATTATTTTTTTTTTAATCCGTTATAACGACTGCTAATCCGTTAAAACGGTTAGTCTGTTATAATTGTCTAATAACTGACTACTAATCCATTATAGCGGACTACGAATCCGTGTGAAAGGTATTGTCGTTTGGCTAATTGACCCTAACTATGGGATGGTTGACCGTATTTATGTGACCCCATGAGGACACCGTATTTTCGGATACTTGTGGTTGGATGTCCATGACGCATCGGGATACCCCGTCTTCTACAAAAAACTCTTTGTATTAATCTTTTCACTAGTTTATTTTACTTTGTGGTAACATTCTAAGGTTAAAATGTGAGTTTTAGCCGATGAGTTACTTTTTTCTTTTAATAACTAAAAATCTGTCTTGTTATATTATTTTGATAACTGATTTTGTTTTATGATTTATATTTGTGATAATATTATAATCTTTAATTAACTGACTTATGTCATACGAGCAAAATGTGTTTCTATTATAATTTCTTGATTAAATCATTTTACTCTTCTAAATTCTAAAGGCTCCTGACGCATTAGCAAGGCGGTCTAATAACTGATTACTAATCTATTATAACGGACCACTAATCCGTTATAACGATCTATTAATCCGTTGTAACAGACTCAGATTAGTAGGCCTTTATAGCGTATTAGTAGACCGTCATAACGGATTATTAGTCCGTCATAACGGTTTATTATTAAGTTAGTAGGCTTTTGTAGAGGATTAGTAGTCCGTTATAACAATTATTAGTCAGATATAACGTATTAGTACTCTGCTATAACGGATTAGTAGTCTAATATGACGAATTAGTAGTCAGTCAGTATACCGTTTTAAAGGATTAGTAGTCAGTTTAGTAGTCCGTTATAACACGTTAATAGCATCATTACGATAGTAGACCATTATAACGGATTAGCAGTCAGTTAATAGACCGTTATAACGGAGTATTGGGCCGCTATAACGGATTTGTGGTCTGTTATAACGGATTAGTAAACCGTTATATCGGATTAGTAGTCCGTACAGAAGTGTAGTGAAAAAATATATATTGACACTCGTGAGCATAATATCGTAACTAATTACGTCACGAAGCTATGGCGTCCTTGACGTAAATATAATAAATGTTATACAAAACAATTATTAATACTCTTTTTAAAGTTAGATGTTAAAATGTAAAGCGTTTCTTAACACTTAAAGGGAACCCGTGGGATGAGACATTTTTAATTTTGTCAATTAAGAAAATTTAATTTATACGAAGCTATATAGCTTACTGATCTTAACTAAAAATACAAAAAAGTCAAAAAACAATATTAAAGCACCGAAAAAGAGTGAAATAGTTATATTTCCCGGTCGTAAACTGCCATGTAAACAAAACAATATACAATTTACAGCACTTTTCCCCACTTATTCCCACGTCTTGGACGGTGAGATTAAAGCAATCGCCGCTAATTGGTGTCTTATATTCAGGACATGAGGGGATACACCTGCAGCCCTGATTGCCTGCCCAACGCTGGGCCGACGGCATCAGCATGTGGCCCAATGCTGTAGGAACATTCAACAGTCCTTTAGCAAGTGTTTAGGTTTACAAAAAGTTTGTTTGGGTCTTAAGCGGATTCATAGAAATGTTGATAAAAAATATTTAAAAAACTCTAAAAACTCTAAAAAAAATAAAATCATGATCTGGGGGATACACTACTTCATTACAAAACTAAAAACGAAAATTGATGTCATTCCAAGGAGCTACTTTAATAGTGTACAACAATTTAATTTTGTTTCTGGGATCAACTCAGCCAAACTGCTGATATTATATATAATATCTACAGCAATATGCGAGATCGTTGTTGGGAAAATATTACATCACTCCAGTATCCTATTGATAGCCTACGCTGTCATAAAATGTTAGAAATTAATTGTACTAGACTACGATCATGTGATAAACCCACCAATAATATATTCCTGATATAAGTTAATTTTACCACACGAATTTTTAGTGACTTTAATTGTTTCCAACGTTGTTTGTACAGCTCGTTTGAAAATTGAAATAGTGATACACGGTCTACAATGTAAAATTTTATCATCTATGTATGTTTCTCATGAAAGTAATTATGTTGCCGCGAACTGGAATTAAAGCGACTTATCATGATGACATCAATTTTCGTTTTTAATTTTGTAATGAAGTAGTGTATCTCACAGGTGATTATTTCATTTTTTTTAGATTTTTCAGATTTTCAAAAACATTTCTTAATATGTATAACAATATTTATAAGAATCCATGAATAACCCAAACATTGAATGTATTGACCTAAAGGATGGTTGAATGCTAGCACAGCATTGGGCCACGAGTTGATGCCGTCGGCCCAGCGTTGAGCAGACCATCGGTGCTGTGGGGGGAACCCGCTGTTCCCAGGCCAATTAAGCAGGTGTTACGGGCGGCAGCTATTGATTCAACCAGGTGGTTGCTTTGATCATGCCGTCTGAGATGGTGGTTATCCAGGGAAGTTTTGTTGACATGACAATATACGTCTTGGAAATAAAACTAGTTTAGTCGTTTTCAGTGTTTTAAAATTGTTTTTGTTATGTTTTTGTATTTTATTCAGGATCAGTAGGCTATATAGCCTCACATAAATTAAATTTTCAAAATTGACAACATAAAAAATGTCTCATCCCAAGGGGTCCCCTTAAAGTCATGTGCTCGCGACCTAAATCTTGGTTGACCACAACTTAAATTCGTTTAATGAGGATATATGAAACATTTATAATACGTTACTGAGGTAGACAATCATTGAACGTATTGAACTACAATACTATTTTTTTAGACCTACTTTATTTCCAAATAAACTATATACAGTACTATACGTGTAGAACAATCGCATAATTTCACTGAATGAAGCTATATAGCCTACTGACCTTAACTAAAAATACAAGAAAGTAAAAAAAATCAATTTTAAAGCACCGAAAAAGAGTGAAATAGTTATATTTCCAGGTCGTATATTACCATGTAAACAAAACAAGTCAGCAATATACAGCACTTTACACCACATATCCCCACGTCTTGGACGGTAAGATCAAAGCAATCGCGGCTAATTGGTGTCTTATAGTCAGGACATGAGGAGATACACCTGCAACACTGATTGTCTGCCCAGCGCTGGGCCGACGGCATCAACATGTGGCCCAATTCTGTAGGAACATTCAACCGTCCTTTAGCAAGTGTTTAGGTATATACAAAGTTTGTTTGGGTTTTAATTGGATTCATAGAAATGTTGATAAATAATATTTAAAAAAATCTAAAAACTCTCTCTCAAAAAAATCATGATCTGGGGAATACACTACTTCATTACAAAACTAAAAACGAAAATTGATGTCATCCCAAGGAGCTGCTTTAATATTATATCAATATTTGAACAAAATAAACAGGTGTTGTCTTATATAGGCATATTTGCCTATTTATTTTCATTTGCTTAGAAATAAAATTAGAAATTAAATTAGCCAGCCAGCCAGCCAGACCGTTAGGCAACCAACCAACCAACCAACCAACCAACCAACCAACCAACCAACCAACCAACCAACCAACCAACCAACCAACCAACCAACCAGCCAACCAACCAACCAACCAACCAACCAACCAACCAACCAGCCAACCAAACAACCAACCAACTAACCAACCAACCAGCCAACCAACCAACCAACCAACCAACCAACCAACCAACCAACCAACCAACCAAGCAACCAACTAACCAACCAACCAACCAACCAGCCAACCAACCAACCAACCAACCAACCAACCAACTAACCAACCAACCAACCAACCAACCAACCAGCCAACCAGCCAACAAACCAACCAACCAGCCAACAAACAAACAAACAAGCAAACAAACAAACAAACCAACCCACACGCCGACCGACCGACCGACCGACCGACCGACCGACCGACCGACCGACCGACCGACCGACCGACCGACCGACCGACCGACCGACCGACCGACCGACCGACCTTACCGACTGCCCCTTATTCTTAAATGGCTTTTAAGGACCCAATTTTGTTTTCCTTTTTTTTTTATTTATGAGCTGACATGAATCAAAATGCCACCGAAAAAAGTGAAATGTCAGGCAAGCATAATGAACAAGAATAGCTTATCTTCGTGCGTCACCAAACCACCTTTTAAAATATCTTTATCTCGCAATAAAGTCCAGCTCAAATGTGTCGTGGATGTGATGATAATTAGTTTCGCATTTATGATACTTAGATAAAATAAATAACATGTTCAATTGCATTATTTAAAATAAAGTGTATGGTAATATTTACATTCCAAACAAATGTCAACTGTAACCCATGCATGCCAAATTTAGTAATATATAAATGAATCATTTTGTGGCAGAGTGTTGAAATTAATTGTTTAAAAAAAATATTGTTCCCATACCACACAAAACGGAATCTTAAAATGCAATCAACATTGATAATTATTTATGAGTGAGCTTTAAATCTCTTCGCCTATTCTATCCTATCAATGACGTAATCTACAGGATAAGGTTATTTTAGAAAATGCAGACATATATATATAATAATTATTGTATCCGCCGCATTTTTGTAATAAATTATTTGCCTCGAGAAATTAGTTGACATAAAAAAGTTAGTTAATAGTTATCTTAGATGCTGTGAGTTTAAAAAATAATATTACTAAAAAAAATCTAATAATAGCCTATAGCAAATAAAGATAGCAAGACGATAACTGCTGTGCAAATCTAAAATGCAGCTACTGCCGTTTCGTTTTGCACAGCAAAGAAACATTACAATTCGCCATGAACACGCCCACCACAGAGCCACACCCAGGATCTGGTTCTGTTTTAATCGGCTACCTGCTACTATACTAAAATGTATCTTGTTGGTCAATATCGATTTTTGTATAGCTGTAACGTGAAATCAGGCAGAAGGCGGCATTTTATGAAGCAAGATCAAATGAAGATTTCTCATAATTAATCCTAATTTTAATTTCTTCGTTCTGCTTTTCGAGCGATTTTTTTTTGGATAAAAATCTAAAACAAAATTGTCCATCCTACTACGTGTATTTGATTTTGCTCAGATGTATTATTTCGAATCTGTGTAAAAAGACAAAATAGCCCACGTGCATCACTCGACAAACATCAAGACGGATCTCTCTTCAACGGCTCTACTGACAGTCAACTGCTTTATTTCCGTATCCGCATGTATACATGAGGAAATGTCAGTTACTTGGTTAGATTAATATACCTGACGTTGGTATAATTTTGCTCAGAGGTATTATTTCAAATCTGTGTAAAAAGACAAAGTAGACCTACGTGCGTCACTCGACAAACGGTTTGTCGAGACGGATCCCCCTTCAACGGCTGTACTGACATTCAACTGCTTTATTTCCGCATCCGCATGTATATATGTCAGTTAGAATGAAATGTCAGTTGAATTAGTTTACCTGACGTTAGTAGAGACTGTAGCGTTTCCATGACGCATCTATGCACATTTCATATGATCTTTTGACCTTCCAGTCCGCGCGAAAATAGTTCACTGTAGACAAATAATTCTAATTTTGCACGTGATTTATATTATTCTGGAAATTTCCAATCCTGAGAAAACAAAACGATAACTGTATCACCACGAGTTAATTTTCCATGAGCTCAGTTCAGCTCTGGCTACGTCGTAGCCATAGCCGAACTGACCAGATAGCAAAACAACTGGTGACGTCACTAGTTGTTTTTCCATCTGATCAGCTCAGCTCTGGCTACGTCGTAGCCAGAGCTGAGCTGACCAGATAGCATATTATGTCGACTTTATGAGTTGGTGAAGTGTCGATTTATAAATCAAATGTTATTATCGTGACAATTAACAGCTTTACGTAAGTTAGAGAGACATCACCCGATCTGAAATATAACCTCGGGTTCAGCCATTTTTTCATGTACGTTCAACTTTTCAACGGCAACAGTAACAGAATAAACATATATACATCAAATTGTGTTGTAAATTCCTTTTTTGTCTAAGATCACGTCGGGGTCACCATCATTGAAGGGTTTGCCTTCAAAAGGAATTTTACAACACAATTTAAAGTCACCGGTATATATTATTTTTATTCTGATGTTGCAAGTTGAAAAGTTGAACGTACAAGAAAACAAAAATGGCTGAACCTGAGGTTATATCTCGGGTCCAGAATGAACTGGAACATCTCGTGTCCGACAGTGATTGCTCAAGACACAACATATTCTCAACAGGAGTGTTTTTTATAAGATGAACACAACATGTCGAGTTAATAATCAAACTCGAGCGAGCTGCTACAGGTCGACGGCCATTATAAATAGTTATCCCTTTCAGCTCTGGGATTCACTTCAAACGTCAGAATCTGACGATTTTAGACATCTAAAGTCAATTCCCGCACTGAAAGGGTTGCCATGCCCCAGTACTAGTTCATCCCAGGCACTTGTCCAGCAAGTGCTGAATCATGATAATACTGCTCTGCAAAGCCAAACGGCAGTATCTGCTCACTTGTAAAGTGAGCAGATACTGCCTTTTGGCTTTGCACGGCAGAATAAACAGAGACAACTGTATGGCCGGAGCAGATTGTCAATCTGGTATAAAGGTCGTATCATCCACTCTGTAAAGTGGCAGATACGACAAAATTGAGAGTACTATGTGAAATTAAATATACATTTTTTCACCCATATTTCAAAATTTTAGAATTGTTAGCAGTCTATAGAGAACTACATAGTGCAATACTTCACCCAAGATAACTTGCGGGTAGTAATTTAATATAATTATTACAAACATTCTATTTTATATAAAAAATAGTTATGCTGCTTCCGGATTGAATTATCCAAACTATGCTTGCACTAGATGACGGATTCCTAAGCAGGATTACACATAGCGAACATTATTGAAAACTATAGTATCCAATTTAAAGTAACATGCCATATTGGGAACGAATTGAATAGGCCAGATATAAAGAAACAACAACTTTATTTCTTTTGGTGGTGTGTAGATCTTCAGATGTAGTAAAAGATAAAAACATTTGTTGAGAAATCAGTATTAATTTGTCTAATAGTGCAAACAACGCTGCGTCATGCGTCAGGGCCAACTGAAATCAACTTCAAAGTATGGTAAAGTATTAACTCGTGATATATCATGTATATCCAGCAAAAGCTCAGGTGGACACGCGGAAACAAACAAGTCGTGCTGACGCCCACCACCTCAGAGCCACACCCATGCTTCTTGCCCTTCTTGCAATTTATTCATGTCAATCAATCAATCAATCAATCAATCAATCAATCAATCAATCAATCAATCAATCAATCAATCAATCAATCAATCAATCAATCAATCAATCAATCAATCAATCAATCAATCAATCAATCAATTAATCAATCAATCAATCAATCAATCAATCAATCAATCAATCAATCAATCAATCAATCAATTAATCAATCAATCAATCAATCAATCAATCAATCAATTAATCAATCAATCAATAAATCAATCAATCAATCAATCAAACAATCAATCAAATAATCAATCAATCGATCGATCAATCAATCGATCAATCGATCAATCAATAAATCATTCAATCAATTATGCAAGCACACAAGCAAGGAAACAAACAATCAATCAAGCTATTCACCAATCAAAATGATGTATCATTCAAAACAATATACAAGCCTAACAGTAAAATGCAGAATGCCTAGTGAAATGGCTATCTTATGGATATCTTACGGTTGATAAGATGACCTGCATAATATATGATGTAGGAAACCACATAATCGAGTCCAGATATTAATTGACAGGGCTCCAATTAAGAGGAGATATAACTACCCCTGAACACCTTCTGCAATGTTGATCGTATCTGTCACTTAGTGGGAACGTGTTGCCCAACTGAATAGCAAAGCCAGGTAATTATCATGTTTTTTATTAGAGACTGGTTTTCAAAGCAACAACACGGTTTTAAAATTGTTTACAGCTATACAGTTCAGAAACCCTGACATCGATTTGACAAGGCTGACAGTGTCCTGGAACCCTCTGAACTCGGGCTAAATCCGCCCCTGGTTTGGAGAGGGGAGAATCCGCATGATTTCAGGTGCACCACATGTTGTTATTTTTCACTTCACACGGCAGTCGAGCTGATTTAAAAATAGCTGTGCGTGCGTCAGTCTATTCAATATCCTGGATTTAAATATAGTGTCAAACGCGTGGTCAGGGCCGGGGGGGGGGGGGGGGGGTCGCACGGACGTGGTCAGTAGCAAACACCGTTGACCTTTAAATGTTTCTTGACTGCCGTAAACATGTAGCTTAATTATGATCATTTACAAACAAGTGAATGTTATGTTATATAATGTTGCTGTACAGTTTTCATCATGCTTTAATGATAATATCCTTCAAAGAGACAATACTATTTTTATTTTAAAAGTGTACTATATCCACCGGTATCTGATCATTACAAACCAGTATCAAATAATTATATAATTTTTAAATTACGATTTTGGCTTCTAGTAATTTTCTAGCAATCAGTGATTTAAGCCGCACAATGCTCATTCTGCTGCACCTAGCAGATTTGCGTGGGATTGTCCAGAGCACTGCCTACCTGTATGTTAAATGGTTTAAAAACAGGGGAATGATTTTGTTCTATTATCTGTTCTATTATGTTGATTTTGAGGCCGCAATGGATAATTTAATATCTATCTCGTTCTCTTTTATTTTTAAGGAAATCAAAGTCAGTTTAACCCTTACAGCGCGGGGATCGACTTTACTAAAGTCGATCTCCGCGCTGTAAGAGTACAACTATTTCTATTGACCGTAGACCCATAATATAGGTATTCAAATGAATCAGAAAGTGCTAACTAAGACAATTATGATAATTGAAAAAAAACCTTTGATCTCCATGGTTTTGAAAAAAATATTCAGCGCTCTAAGGGTTAAGGTTATTTGAGTTGAAATTAGCTTCATGGCGGTGTGAATCGGCTCCCGCTCTGATTATTATTACAGGAGGCTGATCGCTTCGCCAGTCGGAAACCGATATTTCACACCAATTAATTGTTATGTTAAATTCATCACGGACTGTGTAATTACAATACATTCGCAAATATGATGCACATAAATATATCCATAGCGTAAGCAAACCACGCATAGCACACACGATTGCTGGTTCTAAAATAATATTGATGACAGTAAAACTAAGAATATCTTGTTATTGTGCCCGACTGTATTTTAGTTGGAGCAATCACGATTTTTGCGATCCTTGGAAATGTCAAGATGTTTTTTCGTGGGAAATATTAATTAGTGCGCATAACGTACTTCACGCCCAGCAAAACAAGGCGATCATTACGTTTAGGAAGTCTGTCGTGCTAAGGCAAACAACAGTAACTGCTCACTTGAAAAGTAAGCAGTTACTGCTGATTGTCTTCTGCATTGTTTAACTATTATTTCAACTTTATCTCGGTTGTTTTTCTTTAAACCAAGTTTGCGCTTTTTCGGTCATTGACATGCAAGGTGTCGTTTAGAAGTTTTAAGCTTACATTTAGGTTTAGCCCTTTAACCGCTGGTTACGGTCATATTAGTTTCCTTTTATTTGTTATTATCACTGTAAATGTAAGATTTTGAACAAGGTAAAATGTGGGCTCAATCAGCAAGATTTGAACATATTTGGCCTCCCCTTTGTCAATTCTGAAATTCAAGTGAGTCTGAAGTCCAATTAAATAACAAGGCGCTTAAAAGGTAACGTTTATATTTTTGTTTTATATTTAAAAAAAACTACCTTCTAATTCAAATTAATTTTGTATTTAGGAATTATTTTCAACGGTTGTGTAAAACGGGATGACACAGGTCTACCTTACCATTCGGAACACATGCATGACTGTTAGCGGATTATGCAGGATTATGTAGTATATACGTTGTTTCAAAAAGATATATATCACAATTTTTTTTCAATTCTGAAGAGACATTGAAACAACGGTTCATTATGAGATTTGTGTTTGATGAGATATCAAATTTTGCCTGATCAGAGTTTTATGTTTACTTTATTTATTTTTCAATGTTGAGTTGAGTTGAGTTGAGTTGATCGTCTTTGTGAAGAGCTTTCCTACAAACACAAGAGGGCGGGGGCCCTAGGGTAGTGGTTAGCACCGCTGCCTTTCACGCCAGAGTCCGGGGTTCGGTTCCCGGTCTCGGCGGTTTGAAAGAAACAAAATTGTTTCTTCCCCATCCACGTGTGAAAGTTAGTATTTTGGGGAGCCTCCGTGACCGAGAGGTAGCGTGCTCGGCCTCAGACCGCCAGGGCTCGAATTTCGAATCTTGTGTCTGGAGGACAGTGTCATCTCAATCATCTCACCATCCTCAGGAGGTTCTCCTGGCCCAGTTTAGCCTATATGTGCACAAAGGTGGCCTAAAGCCCGATTCATTTCATTTACAAACACAAGACGTTGACCAAATGCTGGTTTAGTATTGATCCACCGTCTACGACGCTGGCCCAACACTGAACCATCATTGGGTCATCATTCGCCATGGCTTAAACAACCATAACTCAGCTTTGCAAGGGTTAGGAGTTGATGTAAAATAGATTTGTTTTATATATATAAAGATATGGATTGGAGATTCGAGCCCAAGTATTTGTTATGGTATTGGCCAATCTTGTTATGTGACATGGCTTCATTGGCCCGGGGTAGAATACCATACATAATCCATACATGGGATCAATACAGGGCGGAATTAAAATTTGATGTCGTTTGTGTCTATACCCAGTAAATCTTAAACATTTGTATGACATTTATACAATGTTGGCCCAACGTCGAATTATGAATATTATAGACTATTGAAATTAAATTTGCATCACCATAGTGTTCACCACATATTACTAGCGTTGGGAGACTGCTGGCCCACCACTATGAATGTTGATCAGTATTCATCAAATCCTTGGGCTAATTTCATGGTGTCTTGTAATTTGTATAGTTTAATATACATAGCATATAGTATATTGGCTATATAATTTGGCTTGGCATAGTTAGAGGTTTTTCCTTCCGCTCCCTTTTGACATAGCTTGGCTGTTACATAAAATCGGCCACATACTCCCAATTACAGTACAACCGGCTTTTCATATTGAAATTCATATTAAAAAAATGTATTATTATTATTTTTATAATATCTCAATATTTTTAGATGTTCATCAGTTCCAAGATGACCAAGTAAACTCAGCATGCAATGTGTGAGCCAGAACGTGCCCAACAGCCACAAGACGTCGAAACAATGTTGGATTAACGTTGGTGCACCGTCTACGACGTTGGGTCAACGTTAAACTAACATTGATTTTTCTTGGTGGACCTGTATCAGTTGGCAGACGCTGGCGGGGAAACAAACAGCACTAATTCCAATGACCTGTAATCATATGGTTATACTTGAGTATCTGCCATAACCATTTGTGTACTCTTTAATTATGTAAACCATTTAGTTTCCAAGATCAAAGCTCAATTAACCGTCTCACTATACCTGATAATGCCATCTTCTTTTCTATTCGTTTTGAACTGTGGTATATAAATAGTTTCTTTGGGTTACTTCTGGCTTCATAGAAATGTTGATTAAAAATATTTGTAAAAATATGAAAATTCTGAAAAAAATGAAAACATGATCCGTGGGATACACCACTTCAGTACGGAATTAAAAACGAAAATTGCTGTCATCCCAAGGGGCTGCTTATCCTCAAGTTTTCTCACATGGAGCAGTATAAACTGTGAGATGAAGAGCGCACTGTCTATTGTCATAACTAACACCAATAACTGTATAAAAAGTTATTGCTAACACCATTGAACCTCCTGTCAACCACACTATATATGCTTCCACAAATTGAAAGAAATTCTTTAACAAATCGTATAGATCATATAATTGAATGGTAAAGGTAAAGGTGCAGGTTTATAGTCTGATATCAAGTCTGAAGACTTATCATCCGACTTTACATATTACCCCCCTGGTCACTGGACCTGTTCATTCGTGTGCCATTTCAACTCCACGGAGAGCATACAGTCCTGCAGCCGTTTCGGCGTATTGAACTTATCGTACACATTGCCATCTCTGTCCTACCAGGTACTCATTTTCACCTGAGTCAAGTGAAGCATTTGAGGGTGAAGTGCCTTGCCCAAGGACACAACATCTTAACAATGTCCCAAGATTGAGAGGGGAGAAACATGATATTTCTCTGAAAATTCTGCACCAAGCGGGATTCGAAACCGCACGGCAGGCAGCGACATCGGCAGAGCGCCACGCTCTAACCATTGCGACGTGTCCCTCTCTAACGATTTGAGAATGGTTGTAGACTTATCTAATGATAGTCAATTTGTCTATTTTGTCATAACTAGATAATAAAATCGGAAAAAAATAAAAGGAAGTTATTATTAATATTTTTTACGTTATTTAAAATTACAAATAAACTAATACGTACTAATACCCCTTTTACTAATGTTTTATTGTCGCTACTGTAATTAATTATTATCCTGTGTGTGTCTTGTATATTAGGTAGTGTGTTGAAGTGGGTAGTGGATTATTTCTTTTTTAGCTTTTCAACTACTTGGACCATCCAGATAAAATAATTATGTTTATATAATATTATTTTCTATTAAATTAATTTTATTGGAATATGCTCTCCCCTGAGTAGTTAAAAGGTTATGTCTGGTATCCTGAAAAAGATGGGTCAAATCATATGGCATTCTACCTCCTATTTAAATAACAACCGGATGACGGCGGTGATTAGCTGATAAGTAACATGCTAAGCCTCTCTTTCATTGGACAGGGGTAGGAGAGTAGGCTTGGTCTAAAAAATGCTGGAGACAATAAATGACAGGTTATCGGAGCTAAAGGGTTACTATCTGCCACTCCAATTAGTGAAACATAAGACCCTTCAGCTCCATGGTATTAATTCTTGAAATAGACTTGTGTGATTGTGAGAATTAAAGCCCCGGTGAAGTGATTTCAGTTCATCAATATAATTAAAGTATATATCAAAATGAACTATCTTCTAACTCAGCAGATTATTTAAGTCCACTAATTATCAGTTATTTTCAAAAATAAAAACTGGAAATGTGCACATTTTCTAGGCTGGGCGGATCACACAACTCGTGACTTCACACACAAAAACTTTTGTCAGTTTTATAAAATCATACTGTACAACATCAGCTACAGGTACATGTACATGTATTATAACCAGCCAAGCATGTCTCCAACTTGTGACGTCACGAATTAGCTCCGCCCCGTACTTTTGCCTTTGGGAAAATCGTTCCCAGAGGTTTAAAAATGGGAGGTGAGCACTCTAGTATATAACAAGTCATCTAAAATAGTATGAAATATGATATTGTACAGAGTAGGTCGGGGGACTACATGGGGCCTTTAAATTATCTGAAACCCTTAAGTACCAGTCGCAAATTTGTATTTTTACACTTAAAATAACGGTTCTTGAAGTCGATTTACAGATTACCCAGTATTACGATAACCGCAATTATAAATAATTATTCTGGATAATAAATATAATACAGAGGAAGAGTTGTCTGATTATACCAACAAAATCAACCACTGATATATGGATACTGGTCATAGTTGGCGCCTGCCGAGGTCCTTGACATTTTTGCGGTCAGTAAATTGTACTCTTGTTCTAGAAGCTTTAGATTTAACTCTTTGTGGGCCAATCAGCATTAAGCTCCCTTTTTAACTTATTTATTGACGGTTGACACGTTTTAAAAGTAGAATGTATCTTCAATCAGCGAGACTTATAGAAGATTCACCTCCGCCCTTCCGATTCTGAATAATAAATCAGCCAGATTTCAAAAACTCAGACCCCCATTTGACAAATCTAAATAAACCTTTAACCCTTTAAGTTATTTCATCAGTTGTGAATCGCGTCAGCGAGACGCAACTTCAAGTGAGTGAAAATTCAAATGAAATAACTTGGCGATTGCAGGGTTAAACACCTTAGCTAGTGTTCAAAGAGTTAACAAAGATCAAAACAGGAGCTATTGACACTGTACAGTGATGGACAGCATGCGACGTTGCACGACCAAAAAACGTGTTGATGCCATCACAGCAATGCCCTTTAACTGTTCATGCATTGCATTTCTGCTTGCAATTAATTTACAATTAAATTACGTGATCAGTTAACATGCTTAATGTGTGGCCAGTGTCTTAGACAGTTGTCCAGTATTATATCAACATCGGCCTAACATCCAGTTATGAACATAGTTATTACACAGCCCTCTCCCAATTCAGTGAGCCGATACTTTTCTACGTCTGAACAAATTTTGCTGGCACATTCTTCAACATGACAGAACTATAATCACAACTCGTACATTAAGGTATTAAGCATGCTTGGACCAGCATGCTGTTTACGAGCTGCCAATTTTACTTGCTGGACAAAATTATTTCCCAGTACATTCCGCCGTCATATGGAGCGTGGGCTGCAATGTCTAATTTCCGTGATGATTGTTGGTTTATATAATATTTATGACCTTGCATACAGCATAGTTATGTAGTTATCATGTGACAAAACCATAATAATTAGATGATTAGAGAATAGGAGATGATTTAGCGCAAGAAACCACGGTACGTTTGGTAAGTGGAAGAGGGTAAATTAAAACTGGTAATATTTATTATGTTTAGAGCTAAACTTAACACAAGCTGCTACCGCGATATAGGTATTTCATTATCTCGTTAACTCGAATTACCCATAAAATGGCACATTCATATCAATGTTAGGATAAATTGTCTATTATATAGCTATTCAGCCTTATTAGGCCTAGCATATTGAAATCATTGTTTCTTTGAATACTAGCTATGACCACAAATTAGAATATCTTTATTTTCTACAGTTCCACAATTGTCATTAACCCTTTAATCGCCAAATTATTCAATTTTAATTTTCACCCACTTGAAGTTGTGTCTCGCTGACGCGATCCACAACTTCAAGTGAGTGAAAATTATTCAGATTTGACAAAATAGAGGTCAACTCTTTTCAAATATTGCTGGTTGATGTCACATTTTATCTTTAACAAATTAAAAAGGGGGTACCTAATGTGCTAATAAAAAATGAAAACCCGAATATATGCGGCACCGGCGGTTGAAGGGTTAATCCTTACAGCGCGGAGATAGACTTGAGACGTCAGAATCTGACGTCTATGTACGTTATAGTCTGACGTCTAAAGACGATCCCCGCACTGAAGACGATCCCCGCACTTAAAAAAACCCTTTGGTCTCCATCGTTTATACAAAAATATTTCAGCGTTTAACATCAAACTTTGAGTAGCATAAAAAAAACCTAGCTTCAAGTGAATGCAAATTGCAAACCATGCATTAAACAAGAGAAGTCAACCCAATGCTACTGGCCCAGCGTCGCAGACGTTGGACAAAGTCCAATTGAACAGTCAACCCTTTCCCGTCTGGAATTTATAGGATATTGGTACTGAATTGAAAAAATGTGTCGCAATATATAGACATTTCTGCATTTTTCTGAATACCTGTCATTTTTATTTTTTAGTTTTTATTTGTTTCAAGGCAGCACTCTCTATGTTTAAGGAGCAGACAATTAGGAGTCACTAATAATTATAAATAAACAGTTTTTTCTCCCCTGGAGTTGTTATAATTACACTAACCATACCAACAGCGAGAATGAATAAATCAGGCGTTTCGACACTTTTGTACACAAATAGGGTGAGGTAGACCAGAAAAAAAACATATTTAGCATGTGCAAACATTTTATATCTTAACATTGTGCCTTTTATTTTTAACTGCCATAATTATTGATAAAGCAATCTCTGTCTCAAATAATCAAAATATATTTGATCGTAAGCTTGTTTGTTTCGCCAATCATCCACCCAGTTATTAGTTTTGAACCGATTAGAAAGTGCCGCATTATTTATTAGGTTTTTATTTTCAACCTTTTTCATGTCAATTAATTATTTCATCGCCACCTAAACGTATCTAATAAAATAATATTTATGGTGTAGTATATTGCACATTTGACTAGACAGTTTTATTGTGCTGTTAATTACTAATTCGGCCCAGAAACTTACAATTCTGGTTTGTATTAAAGTATGAATAAATAAATGTGAATGAAATTATTGATTAATTAATAAAGACTGAATGAATGAATGAATGAATGAATGAATGAATGAATAAATGAATGAATGAATGAATGAATGAATGAATGAATAAATGAAAGAATGAATGAATGAATGAATGAATGAATGAATGAATGAATGAATGAATGAATGAATGAATGAATGAATGAATGAATGAATAAATGAATGAATGAATGAATGAATGAATGAATGAATGAATAAATGAATGAATGAATGAATGAATGAATGAATGAATGAATGAATAAATGAATGAATGAATGAATGAATGAATGAATGAATGAATGAATGAATGAATGAATGAATGAATGAATGAATGAATGAATGAATGAATGAATGAATGAATGAATGAATGAATGAAAGGACGGAATTGGGCTTTAGGCCAGTTTAGTCATACAGATAGAATTTGGTCCCTGAGGATGATACGTTGAATCAGCTGACGCTGCCCTTCAGACATAGGATTTAAAATTGAAGTCACGAGTACCAATGAGAAACAAAGAAATGCTGCTGATATTGATATTAATGCCGTCGGGATTCAAAGTGTGCCGGGCATTCATTATGGTAGGTGTATTAAACATGTATAATTAGATTTCAAATTAGAAATACGTCTCACAATGGTCAGTTAGCTTCATTGCCTTAACCTTTTGACCGCTACTGTCGATTTTTGTCATTTTAAATCTATTTTCTAAACAGGTAAAATAACAGTTATTAGGAACGAAATAAGTGTTTGAGCAGCAAGATTTGAAAATGTTTCGTCTCATATTAAACAAAATCAATATGAGTAATCTTCACCCACTTGAAGTGAACTTCAAGTGGGTGAAAATTTATATTCTATAGCTTATTGCTTTGAGGGTTACCTTACTCAGGTTGAGTATTGTGCTGGTATAATTATGAAGGACTATTTGCTCTGAGCGGGGGTGGGAGGACAGGTTATACAGCAGAGATCGATCAACAAAACTCGTTGACCTTATAGATTAAATCATTATGGCTGTCCTGAAATTAGATTTCATGATCGTTTATGTCTCCATTCTGTTGAAAAATAGAATTTTAAAGCGATTTTAAAATTATTTTATTGTTTCAAATGTTTCTGCCTGAGGCTGGATATAGGGTACCAAATAAATACTTTTTTATGTCATTGCTCATCGACGAACAAGGGGACATGATTGTTCTATTTTATTTTATTATAATAAGGGGTGTCTTAAGGAGTCTTCTTGGTGTTGTTATATAAAATTAATTCTTTAAAATTATTACTGAGTGGAAATTAACACACGGGAACATAGGGGCTCGAAACCGGGACGCATGCATGACTGGTGAGGCAGCCAGACGCTCTAGCCATTGCGCCACGTCTCCTTCACTCACACCACAGCTGGCAGAGCCAGCCTCTTATATGCTCCAGGGGGGGCGGGGGCATGCTCCCCTGAAAAGATTTAAATCACAGGCCTCAAATAACCTCTTTTAGAGCATATTCCAACTTTGTTTTCAGACCCTAAACGGGGGAGGGGCGCCGGCTACGCCCCCCCCCCCCCCTCTGGATCCGCCACTGGTCTTGTCTGATGACTCACTGAATGTAAGGGACTGCCATCACCAGTTTTTTGTTCCAATTGATTTTATTCTCGACATCTGGTAACAACATGTCAAATCAGAGAAAAATGTGCTGAAACATAATGTAATCAATGCTACTCTGCAAAGTGTAAAGGCAATAGCTGTAATAGCTGTGATGTTAATGAATGAAGTAGGGAACACATACACCGCCCTCGAAAAATATGGATCTACCTCAACAATGAAATTGATGTACTGTGTTTCTAATACTTTCGGACAATGTTTTTAAAGAATGGTCACTCACTTTAATTTTTTTATCAATTGTCCTGTAGTGCTGATCTTTTAAGTTTTCAGAAAGTATATATTTTGACATTTTGTGCTAAATTATCAGGACTTCAATCCATAGATTTTTAGCCTATGGTGAAAATAAGTAATTAGACACATGTGTTGGGGGAATCGAAAATATTTCTTGGTGATCAACACTGTTCGAATAAAACAATATACATCACATCAGGGCACATTGTTTCATGTGTTAATCCCGTTTTTTCACATAGCGCAATGTGTAGTGTAGTATGTACACAACACCGTAAACTCTTAGTCACAAACAAGTCACAGGCTATGGGTATTAGACGTAACTTGTCCAGTTAGAAAATAGCACAAGCTGTAGCCTTAGATATTTTCAATTACTGTCATAGACATACCAGAAGAGTCTTCGGTTGCAGCAAGGGTGCTCTAGAAAAACACGTCAACAATTAGACAGACAAACGGGATATATTAAGCCTGGTAGATGGGACCCCGTGTTACAATTGCTGACAGAGAAACAGCTTTCACACACTGGTTTGATGACCAGGAGATCCAGGTTTTTCACTAGCATCCAAGTAGTCCAGATATAAATCTTATAGAGCCTATCTTGGCTCGTGTGATGAGAGAACTCAGTCACAACACCTCCAACAACTTTACGTGAGCTACGAATGAGAGTCCACCAGATCTAGAGTGAAATACCCAATGATTCCTAGGAACGACTATATGACGGAATGACCTGTCGCTTCGATGCCTTAATGATAACAAGAGGATATTCAACCAATTAATAAATGTTAAGTAAATTATCTAATTCACATACAAATTAAATATAAAGAAATTAAGATATTTTTGACAGTGCAGCAGTGATTTAAAAACAACATTTTAAAGAAGTAGAGATTATTTATAAAGTGGATGATAATAAAGTATCAAAAACGTTTTGTTGCTATTTTTGTTAGTCAATTTTACTCATATTACACACATATTATTTTTATTTTTGCCATCCCCACAGAATTTTCTAAAAAATGATAATATTATCCCGTTTTTACTACCATTTTTTGCCGACCTATTTTTTTTTAAACAAATGATACTTTCCCTAGATTTCCTTGCACAACAATGTTAACGGTGAACAGTTACATACTGTGCCAAATTCCAGGGGAATAGATTGATAATTCACAGAGTAAATCAAAATTGATCACAAGTTTTATCATGCTTCTTCTGTCATTCGCTCTTCTTCTCTTATTATACTGAATGTACGGTAACTGATTGTGGAAGTTGTTTTAACTTCCTCATCAACGTGTGTAATCTATACTGAAGTTTTTGAATGAAGGATGCTAGTTTATGACGTTTTTGTAGGGGATTTGTCCTATTAGAAAATACATTTTTATATAAACATTGCGTAGTTTTGTATCCGATAGTGGGGTCAACATCTCATTTACTACAGCATGACAATACATTATAATCTGATACTGATTTCCAGAAAGAAATTACGTTTGCAAGTTTTTAGATTAAACTCTAATTCTAATTTTAATTTCATATGTGTTTCATAATTATTTCGTTCAGTTGTTCAGTTATTCAGTGACAATCACTACTACCTGTCACCGGCATTAATCCAACATGATTGGAATAATGTCAACTACAGATTCTTTTGTCGCAGCGCATTTTATATTATTATTATTATAATACATCACCAGCATGTGTTAAAAAAGTTCGTCGCCACTGGGTCTCCGAACGCATAGAGCTTGACGTATAATATTTGAATAACAATATGGTAATGTCAGTTGAATGTCGCGTGCACCAAGCTGACCAACATTGGAGCTTCAGCTGTAACAGATCAAATTTAAAAACCACAGCATTGACCTATGAAATCGCCACTATATTTAGCCATCAGAAGTCTTCAAGGGTCTAAGTGAAATTGAAAGAAAGGTTATCACAATACTAGCACGCTAATTAAAAATCAATTTTTATCGAGAACAAATGTGATAAAACTAGATAGAATGACACTGACAAAAATGAAATGAATCGGGCTTTAGGCCACCTTTGTGCACATATAGGCTAAACTGGGCCAGGAGAACCTCCTGAGGGTGGTGAGATGATTGAGATGACACTCTCCTCCAGACACAGGATTCGAGATTCGAGCCCTGGCGGTCTGAGGCCGAGCACGCTACCTCTCGGTCACGGAGGCTCCCCACAATACTGACTTTCACACGTGGATGGGGAAGAAACATTTTTGTTTCTCACAAACCGCCGAGACCGGGAACCGAACCCCGAACTCTGGCGTGAGAGGCAGCGGTGCTAACCACTACCCCAGGGCCCTGACAGACACTGACAGTGTCCCTGAATGACACTGACAGATAAAGTATGAAACTAGAATAATAAGCTCTGCCACGTTAAAATGAACAGCAGTAGCCGATTACTTGAAATGTAAGCAGTTACTGCTGTTTGGCTGCATTACTCGTGGTAATCATGTTGATAATCGTGGGCTATTTATAAAATAGGTGTATTGACTAAAAATGAGCATTAATACCCCTGCCACACAAGCCTACGTTCATGCTGTCGCTCGTACTGCGACTTAAAGGGCGAAACAAATCGCCGTAAGGTCTATTGGATTGACATCCCACTGGGCACACGACGTTGTTGCGACGTTGAATCAACGTCAATGACGTTGACTCAACTTCGCAACACGTCGTATTGACGTTGACTCAACTTCGCTACAACGTCGTGTGCCCAGTGGGATATGGTGACTGGCAAAGGTCGTCGTAAGCTTGTAATGACACACTACATTCACCATGGCAGCATAACTACATTAGCGTGTCGTGGACGTATCAGCAACGCAATGAGAGATTTGAGGTCGCATGTGTTGTTCGTACTGCTGTGCGATTGCTGCACGATTATTGGGATCTCACTACGTTTCAAATCAGACCATGAGTCCAAGACGTTGTTCCCACGTTTGCAATAGGCTCAGAATGAGCGGTATTTTATTATGACCAATGTCTACAACCCTCAGGCCAACAGACATTTTGTTATAAATGCGACTGGTAATATAGGCACATTATTTATTATGCTATTATTGTAATTTTCAATATTGTTAAAAAATAAAGCAGAAAAACAACCATTTATTTTATGCTGGGAGCACGATGAAAGCAATTACACAAGGATAAAATAATACTTTCTGAGCGAGTTGTAAACGTAGTGAGGGCTGAGAGAGAGCTACTCCAGACGCACCGAGAGCAGCACACAGAGCTGCGAAGGCTGAGAGAGAGCTACTCCAGACGCACCGAGAGCAGCACACAGAGCTGTGAGGGCTGAGAGAGAGCTACTCCAGACGCACCGAGAGCAGCATACAGCGCTGTGAGGGCTGAGAGAGAGAGCTACTCCAGACGCACCGAGAGCAGCACACGGCGATGTGAAGGCTGAGAGAGAGCTACTCCAGACGCACTGAGAGCAGCACACAGCGCTGTGAAGGCTGAGAGAGAGCTACTCCAGACGCACCGAGAGCAGCATACAGCGCTGTGAGGGCTGAGAGAGAGAGCTACTCCAGACGCACCGAGAGCAGCACACAGCGATGTGAGAGCTGAGAGAGAGCTACCTCAGATGCACCGAGAGCACCACAAAGCACTGTGACAGCTGAGAGAGAGAGAGCTACTCCAGACGCACTGAGAGCAGCACACAGCGCTGTCAGGGCTGAGAGAGAGCTACTCCAGACACACTGAGAGCAGCATACAGAGCTGTGAAGGCTGAGAGAGAGCTACTCAAGACGCACCGAGAGCAGCACAAAGCACTGTGAGGGCTGAGAGAGAGCTACCTCAGACGCACCGAGAGCAGCACACAGCGCTATCAGGGTTGAGAGAGAGCTACCTCAGACGCACCGAGAGCAGCACACAGCACTGTGAGGGCTGAGAGAGAGCTACCTCAGACGCACCGAGAGCAGCACACAGCGCTATCAGGGTTGAGAGAGAGCTACCTCAGACGCACCGAGAGCAGCACACAGCACTGTGAGGGCTGAGAGAGAGCTACTCCAGACGCACCGTGAGCAGCGCGAGAGCCACTCCAGCCGCACTGAGAGCAGCACACAGCGATGTGAGAGCTGAGAGAGAGAGCTACTCCAGACGCACTGAGAGCAGCACACAGCGATGTGAGGGCTGAGAGAGAGAGCTACTCCAGACGCACTGAGAGCAGCACACAGCGCTGTGGGGGCTGAGAAAGAGCTACTCTAGACGCACTGAGAGCAGCACACAGCGATGTGAGAGCTGAGAGAGAGCTACCTCAGACGCACATAGAGCAGCACACAGCGCTGTGAGGGCTGGGCGAGAGCTACTCCAGACGCACCGAGAGCAGCACACAGCGCTGTGAGGGCTGAGAGAGAGCTACTCCAGACGCACTGAGAACAGCACACAGCGCTGTGAGGGCTGAGAGAGAGCTACTCCAGACGCACTGAGAGCAACACACAGCGCTGTGAGGGCTGAGAAAGAGCTACTCTAGACGCACTGAGAGCAGCACACAGCGCTGTGTGACCTGAGAGAGAACTACTCCATACGCACCGAGAGTAGCACACAGCGCTGTGAGGGCTGGGCGAGAGAGCTACTCCAGACGCACCGAGAGCAGCACACAGAGCTGTGAGGGCTGAGAGAGAGCTACTCCAGACGCACTGAGAGCAGCACACAGCGATGTGAGAGCTGAGAGAGAGAGCTACTCCAGACGCACCGAGAGCAGCACACAGCGCTGTGAGGGCTGGGCGAGAGCTACTCCAGACGCACCGAGAGCAGCACACAGCGCTGTGAGGGCTGAGAGAGAGCTACTCCAGACGCACTGACAGCAGCACACAGCGATGTGAGAGTTGAGAGAGAGCTACCTCAGACGCACCGAGAGCAGCACACAGGGCTGTGAGGGCTGAGAGAGAGCTACTCCAGACGCACCGAGAGCAGCACACAGCGATGTGAGAGCTGAGAGAGAGCTACCTCAGATGCACCGAGAGCAGCACACAGGGCTGTGAGGGCTGAGAGAGAGCTACTCCAGACGCACTGACAGCAGTACACAGCGATGTGAGAGCTGAGAGAGAGCTACCCCAGACGCACCGACAGCAGCACACATATTTGTGAGAGCTGGGCGAGAGCTACTCCAGACGCACCGAGAGCAGCACACAGCGCTGTGAGAGCTGGGCGAGAGCTACTCCAGACGCACCGAGAGCAGCACACAGAATTGTGAGAGCTGAGCGAGAGCTACTCCAGACGCACCGAGAACAGCACACAGCGCTGTGAGGGCTGAGAGAGAGCTACTCCAGACGCACCGAGAGCAGCACACAGAGTTGTGAGAGCTGGGCGAGAGCTACTCCAGACGCACCGAGAGCAGCACACAGCGCTGTGAGGGCTGAGAGAGAGCTACTCCAGACGCACTGACAGCAGTACACAGCGATGTGAGAGCTGAGAGAGAGCTACCTCAGACGCACCGAGAGCAGCACACAGGGCTGTGAGAGCTGAGAGAGAGCTACTCCAGACGCACTGACAGCAGTACACAGCGATGTGAGAGCTGAGAGAGAGCTACCTCAGACGCACCGAGAGTAGCACACAGGGCTGTGAGGGCTGAGAGAGAGCTACACCAGACGCACTGACAGCAGCACACAGGGCTGTGGGAGGTCACTAAAACACTCATCTGTGCTCTTGATCCAAGTAAGAAAGTCATCAGCGAGTAAAGAGCATGCTGTAAACCAGTACGCACAAAACATTTGCATAGCGTTTGCACAATGTTGGACCAACTTCGAAGACGTTGGGCCAACGTAGTACAAATGTTATGCAAATGTCTTTGGAAGCTACGGTGTAACCGTGTGATTTCCGAGATTTTGACCATTTTCGGCGATTTTATTGTCCATTGAAAAATGCTGAAGTTCTAAATAGTGGGGTACGACACGTCACCAAACAGGCTCCCGTAGGATTTGAATGCTAAATCTGATTTTTTTGCTGATTTTGGTTGCTTCGGGGTCCAACTACCACAAAATAATGGGGTTCATTTTTTTTTACCTCTAAAATCACAAAAACGGGCGTGGGTTGCTGACCCTACTTTTGCTAGCTTTTTGCACAGATTTCAACTGCATTGCATACTTTATTAATCCGGCAGAAATAAAACTGGACCTCAGTTTGGGGTATATATATATTTTTATTATTTATTATTAATGCTAAGGGTATATATATTCAGAGACTGTAGGATAACATCCTTCAGAAATTTGCGCTAGAGGGGTAAAATTCAAGGTCAAAGGTCAATTTCAAGGTCAAAAATTATTTTTCAGTCAATAAAGGTAGAAACAAGTGTAATACCTCATTTTCGTGTAATTTTCACTGAAAAATCCATTTCTTATATTATTTTTATGCTTCAAGGTCATTCTCAAGGTCAAAAGGTCAATTTCATGGTCAACCATATAAAAAATGGGTTTTTCTTAAATAAAGCTAGAAAAATGTGTAATACCTCATTTTCATGGGATTTTTACCATAGGATCCATTTATAACATTATTTTGGTGTTTCAAGGTCATCTGTGAGGTCGAAGAGTCAATTCCAAGGTCATGCAGGCGGAATTAAATTTTTTAACAAATAAAGCCTTTCTAATACCTCTTTTCCATGGTATTTTTACCGACACGTCTATTTATGTTATTAATTAGGTGACTTAAGGTCATCTTGAAGGTCAATTCCAAGGTTAAAAAAAAGAAGATGATTTTATCAAACACAAATACCGAGAAGTGTAATGCCTATTTTGGTGTGATTTTGACTGAATAATCCTTTTTTCGTCTATTTGTGTTCTACCCGCGAAAAACACACAGGGTTCCAGTATAAAGTGACCTTCAATCCAATTTGTGGGGCGGGGGGAGGGGGTTGTTATGATCACAGATTTTTTCCACTATAAAACCTGAAATTTGGCATTCTGCTCTATTGATACTGTGATGAAAGTGTTTAGAATTGCTCAAGAAATGACAGATTCACTAAAAAACACAAACAATTGTGAATCCCCGAATCTTCATGAGCTGGGAAGAATTCACGAAAATACCCCTGCTACACCAAAAAAGACAAATAACTGTCATAAATTATATCAGCTATATGTAAATAGTAATGAGTGAAAGAAAACAATGACACATAGCTTAGATGTGTATCTGTGCATTATTAAGGTATTGAGTACCTGGAAAATGGATTAAGCTTTGGGAGGAAATTCAGAATTCATCCGGATGACTTATGTGTCCAGTGACAAAACCATTATTTAAAAAAATGCAAAGGTTTGTTCATACTGGCTTATAAATGTGCAATCAATCTTCCGTAAATGTTGATTGACAGCAAAGATGTTTTTTTTAAATATTAAGAAAACAGACAATGACATTAATAACAAGTGAGTGGAAACTTATTATTGGTGCAGCAGTTTCGGAATAATAATAGCAAGGAGGAGGATTTGATTTATGTTGTCCCAACATAAACTTGCGTAAGCTAGTCCTGGGTGAGCGCTATAGTGGAAATGAAATTAGCCACAATCTCTGGCTGTGGCTAAAGGGACATACAATAATTTCACGTCTCTGATCTCTGTTTTTGGCGAAAAAAGGTCCAAATAAGTTTAGCCACAAGGGAAATCTTTTAGCAGTTGGCGAAGTGGTGAGTGACGACTGCGCTGACCCAGTAGACTGATGGAGATTATTTATTATAAATTTTGTAAACTCAGAATAAAACTTTTACATTCTTCATAAACCTTGTATTTCTATGACTACTAGTGAAAACAAATTAATAGGAGGATGGAGGAAACACTTTAATTTCCCTATAACCTTACGATCTCTAGGTCAACTAACGAAAACAAATAGTCTAGCGCTGTTTTTTATCATTGTCGTTATTATCTATCGACTTATCTATTGAAGGTGTTAGTCATGTTTCCGCGCTTTTTTGAAGACTGGCTACTGTCTATTTACGTAGACTTATGTAATTATTTTCAGTTATATGATCAAATAACAACACATACCTGCATGGGGGACCTACCTTGCCCACATGCTTACAACATACACACTACCACTTATCTATGACATATAACCAAATTGCCGGCGCATAAAAAAAAGAACGTTCGTGTTAAAAACTGTAACGTTAACCCTTTAACCGCCCGTCCCGATTATATTCTTTTCTTCATTAAATACCATTTTGACATATCTTAATAATTTTCACTCACTTAAATTAAATAATTTTGCGGTTAAAGGGTTTAACGCTGACCTTCATTGGACGTTCACTCTGCTGCACATATGGTTTCAATGTGTATTCCATGTCTAACGTATGTACAGTACTTAAAAGGTCAACAATAATCATATTTGGTGTGTAGGCCAAATGCCTAAATGGGGAGGAATTAAAATGGATTTTTTTTTGGTTTCAAACTAGTGTCAACGTACGCTGAACCTAGTTTCAAAGTACCCCCATTAGCTGAAATTACTTTCCACGTACCCCCGGGGGTAATCTGAAACAACAGCAGGTAACTTTAAACTGATCTTATTTTGGTTTCAGCGTACCGGGGGTACATTGAAACTAGTTTCAACATACCCCACAGTATGCTGAAACTAGTTTCAATGTACCTCCCGGTGTGCTGAAAGGGGGGTATGCTGAAATGGTGCTTTATAAGGTGGTGTAGAGGCGTTAAAGGGCGACGAGAAACTGTTTAAATTAATTACAATGGGAATGGAGAGGGCATTAATATAAAGGGTGATGTTCCTGTTGCACTTTAACTAATTTTCGTCGCTCTTTATGCATTTTTGTAGCACTTTTAGTTTACCAGTGTTTTTTGCAATTGAAGGTTTTTCTATTTTACATCACCACTCACTGCCTCTCATTTGCCCTGGAATTACTTTTATTTTAACACCTCTTTGTTGCGGGGGGGGATGGGTGTCACCTCCGGGTGGTCCCCCCTGGGCAACTTCATAGAAGGCCAAGCACACCCAAACATTTTTGCCTTTCTGCAGTTTTCATCGAACCGGGGTTTTTCTATTTTTTTGTGTGTCTTGAAGTTTCTTTCTCATGTGTTTTTTGTGTTTGCTTTCCGGTGGTTCATATTCATATTTATATATTTTTTATATATTTTCTCATTGTACAGTGGGTTCTTTGATCTGTGCTGGGTGATTTCTCTGGGATGTCGCCCCTGGATTGATCGTCCAGCACATACTTTGTACATATACAGAATTGTTTGAAGTATATATTAGTGTATCGTCATTGATTGATTCACCAGGGTTGTAATAATTTAATGGTTTCTCTGTGGCATCCTGGCGGATAATACAGCATGTCAGAGAGAAGTCATTGCCATACAATTAGTCTGTGGTGACTTACGGTGTTCTCACGGTTTGTGATCGCTCTGTGGTGCTCTTCAATATCACAGACCTTATTACCAACTGTGGGGGCACTGTAAGTCTTTAATTTTTGAGAATTTGTTCTTTTGTTGTTTAATGGTTCATCTGTTCATTGTTTCATATATACATAATAATTTTTGCACAACTATGGTTGTTTTTGTTGAAAAGTGAGTCAGGCATTATTTGTTTCTACTGTTATATATTTGTTTTTGACACAAATACGTTTTGCGATTTACATAAAAATAATTATTTTTGTCATTTTTTGTATTATTTTATATTGTGTATCGGCGCTGGCGCTGTCTAAGGTTTTTAGAATGTATATATATCCAATAAAAAACTCGTTACATATAGGTGCCACAGGCACGCACGATCATGTTATCATAAATCGTTTTTATCTGATTGCCTTAGTGCCGACATAATGTTAGCATTTTGTACTTTTTAGTTTATCACTTTTACTCTTCAAGATGATGTGTTGTGATGTGTTTAAGATATCATATTATTATTTCAATCTGAATTGTCATTTAAATGGCCATACTGGCCGAAAAATGACGTAAAAATTTTTATTTTACTTACTTACTTACCTCTTTGTTGCAATTAAAAGCCCTTCTGTCGCTCTTTGAAGCCACTTATTTGCTCCAAACGCCTCTCCATTGCCCTTTAGCGCTTCTCTGTCGCTTTTTAACGCCTCTTCATTGAGTTTAATGCTCTTCAATGCTTCTGTGTCGACCATTATCATTTTTTCTTTGCCCTCTAACACCTTCCTGTCGCTCTTTAGTGCCTCTCCATCACCATTTAAATCATTTCCATCATCCTTTAATGTCTCTCCGTACCTATTTAACGCCTTTACATCACCCTTAATGCGTTCTCTTTTCCATAACCGTCCCTTAACACCTGATAGTTGCCCTTCAACGCCTCGTCATTGCCCTTCAAAACCTCCTCATTGCCATTTAACGCCTCCTCATTGCCGTTTTAACCCTTTTCAGTCGCCCTTTAGCGACTCTGGGTCGTCCATTAATGCCTCATCGCTGCCCTTTAATGCCTCCCAAGTGTCCTTTAATGCCTCCTTGTCGCCTTTTAAGGCCTGTTCATCTACCTGTAACACTTTTCCGTCGCATGATCATTTGACTTTGATGATGAATAATAAATAAAACCCTATTGGAATTATCAAGTCAAAATTACACCAAAACTATTTATTATACCTGGCCAATTTGTAGCATGTATGTTAAAATCTCATTTGACTTTGAAATTTACCATTTGACCTAACGGATCACCTCAAATCACCACAATAATACCAGAAATGTATTTATCTGACAAAATCGCATGAAAAAGAGGTATTACACTGTCTTGTACCTAGCTTTATTTGTTAAAAATCACATTTAAGCTTACGTGACCTTGAAATTGACACATAACCCTAAAAATTACCTTCAAACATCAAAATAGTAGCAGATTTAGTCGAAATTATATCAAAATGACTTGTATTTTTATTTGTTAAAAATTATATTTTAACATTTTTGACCTTGGAATATACTTTGACGTTGAATTAAATTTGACCTTGAAGACGATCTTGAATCACCAAAATACGATTATAAATGAAATTTTTTTCATGCAAAATCCCATGAAAAAAAGATGTAATACACATGATGGGATATTTTCTCCAACTTGACCCTGTAATTGACCTTTTGACCTTGAGAATGACCTTAAAGGAATATATATAATATTTTCAGAAATTGATTGCCCACTCAAAATTATATGAAAATAATGTATTACACTTGTTTCTAGCTTCATTATTTGAAAAATCATAATTGACCCTTAAATTGATCTTTGGCCTTGATTTTATCCATAATAGGGTTCCATTTTTTAGCTATATTTTTATTTTTTAATAACACATCAAATACCAGCTTTTGAACATGTTTAAGTTATATTGTGACATCAATCAACAAGATATCAATATCGTCGACCTTTATTTTGTAAAATCTGAATAATTTCCACTTACTTCAAGTTGGGACTCACGTCAGCGAGACACAACTTCAAGTGGGTAAAATTCAAATTAAATAATTTGGCGTTTATAAGGTTAATGCCTCTCCGTCACCTTTCAGCACCTCTTCCTCCCCCTTTAACGCCACATTCTTGCCCTTGCCCTTTAACACCTCTCTGTTTCCTTTCAACACCTCTTTATCGAGCTTCAACATTTTTCTATCGCACTTTAACTCTCTGTCACGTGATTTATTCACATTTAACAAGTTTAATTATTAAAACACTTTTAGATCATGCTGTCAAAATCGTCATTGAACGAGGTTTTATACGTGCCCTAATTCGAAGCATATATCTTAATATCACATTTGACCATCAATCTGAACATATCACTAAAATGATAATAAAAAAATATTTCTCACCCGAAATAACACGAAAAAGAGGTATTACACTTGTTCCTAGCTTTATTGTTAAAAATGAGATTTCCGCCCACTAATTGACCATGAAAGTGACACTTTGACCATAGAGATGACCTTTAATCATTAAAATATTGCAAGAGATGGATTATTCAGCCAAAATCACACAAATATTACACCACTTTCTACTTGTGTTAGCTAAAAAATCATACTTTTAAATCATTGACCTTTAAATTGACGTTTTGACCTTGCAGATGACCTTGAATCATCAAAATATCAATATAAATGGATTCTACGGTAAAAATCCCATAAAAATGAGGTATTACACATGTTTCTAATTTAATTTCTTAAAAATAATAGTTTTACATCGTTTACCTTTAAATTGATCTTTTGACCTTGAGAATGACATTAAAACATTAAGAAATGGATTTTTCAGTGAAAATTAAACGAAAATGAGGTATTACAATTGTTCCTACCTTTATTGGCTGAAAAATCATATTTGACTTTGAAATTGACCTTTGACCTTGAATTTTACCCCTCTGGCGCAAATTTCTGAAGGTTGTCAAAACGCTATCCTACAGTCTGTGAATATATATAGCTTGAGCATTAATAATCAACAATAAAAAAATATAAATACTCCCAACAGAGGTCCAGTTTTATTTCTGCCAGATTGATAAAGTATGCAATGCAGTTGAAACCGGTGCAAAAAGCTGGCAAAAGGAGGGTCAGCACACCCCCCCCCCCGCTTTGTAATTTTTTGCGGTCAAAAAAATTGAACACTATTATTTTGTGGTAGTTCGACCCCAAAGCAGCCAAAATCAGCAAAAAGATCAGATTTTGCATTAAAATCCTACGGGAGAACATGTGACACCCTACTAAAAGTTTAATTATTTATTTATCTATTCATTCTTTTATTTATTCATTCATTCGTTCATATATTTCTTATTCGTTCATATTTTATACATTTCCTTGTTCATTCACCCATTTATTCACATCCGGCAGGAATGTTTTTGATCGTGTTTGTTTGTTTATAAAAGCAATGATCGATTTTGTATGAAACTTTATCAGCGGTCTGTTCCAGGCCATGAAAAAATTGACCAGATTTTGGGAACGTTTGCACGATTGATTTATAGATTTATTATTTTTTAATGCTTTATAAATGTATAAATTTTTAAAGTTATAAATTCATAAATTTAAAAACTTAAAAATTTATCAATTTATCATTTTATTATTTTATTAATTTATGTATTTATTAATTTATGTATTTATTCATTTATTCATTTATTCATTTAATAATCTATTCATTTAATCATTTATTTATCTATTCATTTATTCATTCATTCATTTATTAATTTATATAATATTCATTTATTCATTTATTCATTTATTCATTTATTCTTTTAATAATTTATTCTTCATTTATTCTTCATTTATTTCATTTATTTCATTTATTTCATTCATATTATTTATTTGTTTATTCGTTTATTCATTCATTCATTCATTCATTCATTCATTCATTCATTCATTCATTCATTCATTCATTCATTTATTCATTCATTCATTCATTCATTCATTTATTCATTCATTTATCTATTTTTTTATTCATCCATTCATTAATTCATTAATTCATTAATTCATTAATTCATTCATTCATTCATTTATTTATTCATTCATTCATTCATTCATTCATTCATTCATTCATTCATTCATTCATTCATTCATTTATTCATTTATTCATTCATTCATTCATTCATTCATTCATTCATTCATTCATTTATTCATTCATTCATTCATTCATTCATTCATTCATTTATTTGTTTTTTTATTCATTCATTTATTAATTCATTAATTCATTAATTCATTCATTCATTCATTCATTCATTCATTCATTTATTTATTTATTTATTCATTCATTCATTCATTCATTCATTCATTCATTTATTTATTCATTCATTCATTCATTCATTTGTTTAATTATTTAATTATTTAATTTTTCTATTTATTTATTCATTCATTCATTCATTCATTCATTCATTCATTCATTCATTCATTTATTTATTTATTTATTCATTTATTCAGTTATTCAGTTATTCAGTTATTTACATACTCACCCTAATCCACTCATTTGTGTTGTTAAAAACAATGTGTTCTTAGTTATATAACAATATAATAATTAATTTGTTTATTTCATGATATGCAGATTCGTTTTTAAAAAAGGTTTTATTAAATATTGAATATTATCTATTTTTCCAAACACGAGCCATTATTCATGTGAACAATTCAACTAATCTTATCAAAAAACAATGCAAAGTATTACAATCACATAAGAGTGATTGCCGGTATTATGTAATATTATGTTTTATAATCATGTTTTCAGTCACAAATCAATGTCATCAATCACAAATTGGCCCATATCTATATATTTCTCTTCGAACCAATGCCTACAAGATCATTTGTAAGCCAGAGTCTCCATTATGATAATCATAATGAAGTAACACATTATTCCACAACTCACCGCGAATTAAATAATTAAACTAATTATTACCTATATAAACTACATTGTACAATTTTTTATATTATTTCAATGGAGCTATTATAAAGCTAGCACCACACTTTTATATGGTACCTAATGTTACATGTAATTATAATGGTTGAGCATTTAATGAATATATTAATATAATATTATAGATTACAGTCATATCATGTGGTACTTAATGAGTAGATAATAGTCATTCGGCACGCACAAGCACAGCTCATTATCTTTCATAACAAGTTTCAGTTTGAACTGAATAGAAGAGTTTGATAACGTACATCACATACTACAATGTGTTAATACCATGTTAACCTCTCCAGCGCATAGATCAGCTTTAGACGTCAGATTCTGACGTCTAAAGTCGATCCCCGCACTGAAAGAATTAAATATTTATAATAGCAGTAGACCCATAAAATAGGAATTCATAGGAAACCAACAGTTTCCAAGACATTTATGATGATTTCAATTTGAATAAAACCTTTGACCTCTTGGTTATTATAACAATATTTCAGGGCTTTATGAGGTAAACAGCACAGCTAGGTGAAGTTGCTCACATTTCATATTAGGCACTATACGCAAAACACACATTTCACACCCGGGGGAGGGGGGGGGGCTGATTATGTATGCTGAAGAGAACATGTATGGACATGATTGGCACTCAAAGGGTTAAGGACGGCTACATAGATAAAGTGACTCACTCTGTGACACGTGGCAGCAAAACGCTTCATCCAACAAGAGAGAAAAAAAAATTGTACTCTCACCACTCATAAGCTGCAGAATATAAAATTATAGATGGTCACTTGAAGTGCGTGTCGCATTTTCAGATGAGTAGAAACTTACTTACATGTGGCTTATTTGAATTCGAGCAAATGCTAACCTGGCAGATTTGTTCATCACTATTCTTCAAATGTTCTTGACTCAAGGATAAATGAAACGGCTGAAAAGTGCTAAAGACGTGATCTAGGTCCGTATTATTGTGCAAGTTATGATATATCGTAGGCGTCGGATTGATCGTGATGGCCATCTCGACCAATTTGAAGCCTACGATATAGCGTAACTTGTACGAGAATACGGTCCCAGCACCTGAAGGGTTAACATATAGTTATCTTGTTTATCGTAGCGCCGAAATCTGATTGTCACGATCACACTACTCATAATATCGTAAATTCCTTGTCTAAGGGTGATGCTGTGTCATTAATGGAAGTGCCTGGAATAGTCAATTAACAAATCGTAATGTCAAAATCATGTCAATAACGATGATGTTATTTTTCTAGTCAGAACCCCTGTGTTCATGGTACCATTGTAACTACATCGTATCTGTCACCAGCACTTACATAATGAGAGAGACGTTTTTTACCCTTTTAGTTCGCGCGTCACTTTCAAACACATTCAAAACAGTTTTCATATTATTAGGTTGTGCCCATCATCTAACACTTGCCAAATGTGCATGTTTGGATCTCACATAAATCACTAGGCCTAATTAATATTTGCAAAGTCTAAAGCCTAATTGTGATTTGCATAGTCTAAGGTAAAAAAGGACACTTTTAAAGCTGGCAATTGTTTTATTCTATTTCAAAATGTTAATTTTGCATTTAAATACATAATAAAATTTAAATGAATGAAACTAATAAAAATTAAATGAGTGAATTAGCGTCACAATAATGATTGTCGGAGCAATCATGATTGTCGGAGCAATGATTGTCAGCTGATCTGATCGTCGGAGCAATGCATGTCAGAGTAAGGATTGTCGGAGCATTGATATTCTGAACAATGATCGTCGGAGCAATGATTGTCAGCTGTTCCGATCGTCGGAGCAATAAGTGTCGAAGTAATGATCCTCGAAGCATTGGTCGTCGGAGCAAGGCGTGTCAGAGCAATGATCGTCGGAGCATTGATATTCTGAGCAATGATCGTCGGAGCAATGAGGGTCACCGCTTGTGGACAGGAGGATTCATTGTTAATAAACACAATACGGGGAACCTAGAATATAAAGAGAGCTGATTTATCTGCGTCACAACCGTTTCTGAGCTAAAAACATAACTCCAGGCTCAGATGAATATGAGGCTTTCTGTACTTCCCAGATAAGTTGGGAATGATGTCATCTTGAAATATGAAATCTGGTATGCATCTCAGTGAATTTAGAAAGATTAATATATCCCATGATAATAACTTATTTACCCTATTAATTTGCGAGTATATACCTATGGAATATTTGGATCTCAAAGATACCGTTTTCAAACAAAATTTTCGAAAACAACCTAATTAGCATATTCAAAATAGCTGTCGGTTACAATGGCAACATCACATTGGCCAATTAAATGAAGTGTATTCTTGTTATATAGTGTATGTGTGTTCCTGTGGTGTATGGGAAATATATGTACCATCATTCTAAATTTATATTTGGTGTATCAGAATATGTCTTAAAATAACAAAAATGGCCAGACCACACAGACGTCTAATGTCAAAACGGCCAGACTGCTATGAGGTAATATTATAATTAGCCAACCAGCCAGCCATTCAGCCATCTGCAGGTAGACAGATATGCAAAAAAGCAAGCAAACAGGCAGACAGACAGGCAGACAGACAGACTGAGAGGCAACCATGCAAATAAGCAGACAGGCAGACTGGTCATTCCGCTCTTATTTAAATAAACAATGAGTGTTTTGACATATATTAGTCCTCTTTTGCAAAATAGCTTTACAATCATAATTACACAAAAAGCACCTGTCTACCTTTTTCTTTTTTACGTGGCAAATAACCAAGATCTATGTTGTCCGCCAAGGACTCAAAGTATGATAAATATGTCAGTTGGACAAATATGCACGCACCTTCAAAGAAAAAGAAGCGATGTCATTATGTGCTCGACGATTATTATGTGTGTCACAGTAAAAAATAGTCCGCACTGTGGTAATGTCGTTACAAATTCAGTTAGGACGTCTGTCTCTATGTAAATACAATATTCATACACTTGTGGTTTTACGTTGCAAATAATGTCGTGGTTTTGACCCAACGTTGGTTTGATATTGAACCAGCGTCTATGACGCTGGCTCAACATCAAACCAGCGTTGTGTCAACGTCTGCTACATGCCTTCAAAAGTCGACCAGCAAATCCATTTTCTGGATCGAAGACTCTTGACATGTAGTCTTCCGTCAACACGTCAGACGGCGGCGAATCTCCTTTGAACTTCTGTATCCTTTCTAGGGTATTATTTACAAAGAACAGAATCAATTCTGTCATTATTTCGCACACTGTGAGCCCAGCAAATTGTACTGCATAAAAAATAAATAATTTCCCCGATTATGAGGGTGTGAAGTGAATTCCGAACCCTCGCGGTAATGAAACGTACATAATAATAGTCCTAATATCGACAGTACGTGCTGTATATCTAACCCAGTAACTGTCTACTTGCGAAGTAAGCAGCTTCTGCTGTTCACATTTGCAGTGCAGAAGACAAAAGATTTGTAGCCTTATTCTCATAATTATTTATTGTTTTGAATCGAAATGCACCACAAAAGTAATCACTTATGAATCTTTGGAGATCATGTTTTTAAAAAATATGTAATTATGTTTACCTCTGAAAGCGCTGGGATATATTTTAATATTTTCAATTAATTTGAATCGGAGCTTGCTAAACCAAGTGGAGTTTATCTTAAACAAGAAACCCCGTACGGTGAAAAAATCTTTATCGGTTGATTATTCAGATCTACATACCATGCACCCATGTTTTATTAATGTCACGATGTACCATTTCGGAGCATCATGTTAGTGTTAATGAATTAAAGCTACTATTTGATTTTGTCAAGACATTAAGTGTACATTTATCATGTATAATATGGGCTTTTTCTACCCATCTAAATGGCAACTGCATGACAGGGTCTAAGCTGAAGCTTAATCCCAGCGAGACATAATTTCTTGTTATTAGGACTAAACTTCAGAGAGAAAAATTCTTGCATAATTTCCATGCTTTATTCTAGGTGAAGACACACATCCATCGGCATCAGCAAAAAATCTTGGTGTAGTATTCAACAGTAGCCTGAATTTCCGAAAAGACATATCCCAAACATGTAGGGTATGCTTCTATCATATCCGTGCATCGAATTCGAAAAAGTCTCTCCTTAGATCTTGCCAAGCAAACCTATTCCTGGCGATTTTTATCAATTACAGCATTGTATTTCACAGATTTTGCTTCCCAAGTGCATTACTAAGTAGTGATGTGTTGTCTCAATTGATACATCATACTAAATCTGGTATATAAAAAAAATGCCTGATATTATGGAATAAAATGTACAGTTACCCAGTCATATTGGCCGGCCATTTATAGTGCGCTAAGAGTTTTTATAAACGTACGATCGTTTATAAACGGGCGGCCATTTATATACGATTGGACCCGTACCTGTTAATGTCACAGGTTCTATCACCTGGTATAATATATAAAAACTAAGACCTTTTTAAACCTTCAAACGTTGACTCCAATACGGAACCCGTCAGGTTAAATACGTGTTTTTGGAAATAAAATAATATTTTGTAAAAGAATGTAGGCCTACTAGCTGTCAATACGGAAACACCAATAAAGACGACTTTTAAACTATGCTTATTATTTGCCATATTTCAAAATATATAACAAAAATCATGATCTGTGTCGCTAAAAATCTTCTATATCAAACACTTGCCTCCATCTCCACAACTCAATACAATCAGTACACGCATATCAATTAACCCTTTGACTTCCAGGCCGGGGTGCATACCAGAATCCAGATATACTGGTGTAGGAGTTCTATTTTTCGTCATTTGAAGCTGGAATTGCTAACGCAATTTCCAGCTTCAAATGACGAAAAATACATAAATGTAGTATATATTTGACGAAAATTTGTGTCATTTTATGGTTACGTTCATTGACGAATGACGACGGAAATTTCCGTCATGTATGGTAGTGAAAAGGTTAATAGCGGATCGATACCTTTTCTTTACTTTTATGGATCCTGATTGATCCAAGCAATTGAGCATGCAGCAATCTCGAAACGTCGTGTCAGACGACATTTTGCTGAGACGTTTGATCCGGTAGTCTCAAACTAGAACTGCCATTAAACTATCCATATTACCTCAAGTGTATAAGCTTCTGGATCATATTTTATCTGATTGTTATAATTGGGACTAGGCCTGTCATGGGGCACGGTTGTCAAATCGCGAAAATCGTATAAGTTCACCTATTTGTCAACACCTGGACATTCCTCCATTTAGTAAACGATGTACTATAGGCCAGTAACACGGTGGGGGTAGGAGGGGTGGTGAGGGAGGAGGGCTCGCTCGTCAAAACACGTTTTTTACATAATTATCTCTATATTTTCAAATGTCACCATGTATTAAAGGGACTAGCCCACGCTAAAATCATCAAAAAATCGGTGATTTTATTCTGGCTTCTCAATATGACCATACGATGTAAACATGTCCATAGACTAGAACTGCAAACGTTTTTTTTAATATTTCTGCTGCGCATTCACCAGTTAGGCTAGATATAGAGACGAAATTCCTGATTTCTAATTATTGACAACCATGTCAAAAATAGGAAATACAGGAATTTCGTCTCTATATCTAGCCTAACTGATGAATGCGCATTTTGCAGTTCTAGTCTATGGACATGCTTACATCTTATGGTCATATTAAGAAACCAAAATAAAATCACCGATTTTTTGATGATTTTAGCTATTGAAGTCAAAAGTTAAAATCTATAGAACCTATAATAGCCAGATGCGAGAAAACTATAAATTAGAAGTAATTAAGCTAGCAGTTAGAGAAGGGACGTGGTGCATCGGCAGAGCGCCTGACTGCCTCGTCAGTCTTGTGTGCGTCACGGGTTCAACGGTGGCGACGCGCTGCGCGCTCCTGGCCACGTAAAGCTACTTTTAACAGTTAGAAATGAAAGTTGAAACTTAGGCTTAAGTGCAAAAGACACCAACGTGGCCGCGAGCTTCCCGCGCGAAAGTTATTAAATACACTATTTTACCATTTTAAACATATACCATCGAATTTCGCGCCTGTTCGTGTGATGTCGTCGCGTGTCTATTCGCTCTCGTGTTCGCATTGGCTTACGCTTCAATATTTTGGAAGATTAAAGTAAGAAGTTAGATATAAGAAGTGAGAAGTTACAAAAAAGAAACTAGAAGTAATAAGTCAATAGTTAGCAGAGGTTTAAAGCTAAGTTTCTGATTGATTGATTGATTGATTGATTGATTGATTGATTGATTGATTGATTGATTGATTGATTGATTGATTGATTGATCGATTGATTGATTGATTGATTGATTGATTGATTGATTGATTGATTGATTGATTGATTGATTGATTGATTGATTGATTGATTGATTGATTGATTGATTGATTGATTGAATAATTGATCGATCGATCGATCGATCGATCGATCGATTGATTGATTGATTGATTGATTGATTGATTGATTGATTGATTGATTGATTGATTGATTGATTGATTGATTGATTGATTGATTGATTGATTGATTGATTGATTGATTGATTGATTGATTGATTGATTGATTGATTGATTGATTGATTGTTTGATTGATTGATTGATTGATTGATTGATTGATTGATTGATTGATTGATTGATTGATTGATTGATTGATTGATTGATTGATTGATTGATTGATTGATTGATTGATTGATTGATTGATTGATTGATTGATTGATCGATTGATTGATTGATTGATTGATTGATTGATTGATTGATTGATTGATTGATTGATTGATTGATATCCTACATATCACTGAAATTCAGCTGTAAAACTATGACCATGAGTCCAAATGAAAGGTATTGAGTACATTTCTTGTAAACAAGATACATTATTTTACAAGACAAGCACACAATGCCATAACACTGAAGAGGCAATACGTGGCAAATTGTCTCAACAAAGGAATGCACAAATAAGAAGACAGAGGCGTGCAAAGGCAAACAGCAGTAACTGTTTTTTTTGAAAGTGAGTAGTTACTGCTGTTTGTCTTCTCACGTCAGAGTACTCAGTCTGGAAGAGCGTCGGTTTGATGATTTGTCCTGTTTGATTTATCACATAATCTTTGCCAGGGGCGGATCCAGGAGGGGGTTCCGAGTGTCCAGATCTCCCTTTCGGGCCCTAAAAGTTGTTTTCACATGGTAGAATTGGACAAAATCGCAGCTAGCATCATGAATTCATACTTAGATGGTCACAACATTAACATTACCAATAAAGACATTGAAAGGTGAAGGGCTATACCTGCCTAACTTGAAAAGTTATTTATTGATTGTTCAAGTAAGCAGTCGGGCGGGGGCCCTAGGGTAGTGGTTAGCACCGCTGCCTTTCACGCCAGAGTTCGGGGTTCGGTTCCCGGTCTCGGCGGTTTCAAATAAACAAAAAAATGTTTCTTCCCCATCCACGTGTGAAAGTTAGTATTGTGGGGAGCCTCCGTGGCCGAGAGGTAGCGTGCTCGGCCTCAGACCGCCAGGGTTCGAATTTCGAATCCTGTGTCTGGAGGACAGTGTCATCTCAATCATCTCACCATCCTCAGGAGGTTCTCCTGGCCCAGTTTAGCCTATATGTGCACAAAGGTGGCCTAAAGCCCGATTCATTTCAAGTAAGCAGTCACTGTCTCATATATTTGAAGAACTTTAACCCTTACAGCGCGGGAATCGACTGTAGTCGTCAGAATCTGACGTCTGTAGACGTCAGATTCTGACGTCTAAAGTCGATCCCCACGCTTTAAGAGGAAAAATAGTCATAATGATCGTAGACACATAACATAGTACTCAAATTAATCAGAAAGAGCTAACTAAATCATTTATATTGGTTGGGATGTTTTTTTTATAAATTAATTTAGCGCTTTAAGGGTTAATGATTTTTCCACTAAGCACTTACTGTTGTATATCTTTGATGCTTTTTCAAGTAGGCAGTTAGTGCAGTTTGCCTTTTCACTGCAGAGTAATACACTCTAGCTGTTGTCATAGTTACATAATCTTGGGATACCTGCAGAAGCTTTAAATCATCCAATTCGGATGATTCGTTTCCAAAGCTACTACTATTATCTTACTACATGTCCACTTATGTCTACAAAGTAACCTTATATAAGACTTAATTGGTCAATCATACGCGGTGTCAGCCTGTGAAAGTACACTGGCAAATATCCGGCCCCCGGAAAGCACGCCACGTTGGACCACTGTTGGTTTAATGCCGCAGACGGTGGCCCAGCATTAAACCAACACTTACAGTGGATCAAAGTGTCCTGTCTTGCTATTGTACATAAACACGCAAAAACGCTGCCTCATTCTCTCCAATGCTGGCCCAACGTTGGAACAAAGGTTTGGTAGCGGCACAGTACTCAACTTCTAAAGTGTCTATGTTGTCAACAATGACTCAATTACAGGCGGCTACTTCCTTCTTCTATGCCATCTACAGCACGTTGATCATAATTATGATGATTTTGTTTCTTTTGCAAGAAGATGTCAGACTAGCACAGGCTCATGCCTCCAATTTGCGGTTCGAGTCTATTCTGGTTGCATGACACTGAAATGTTACTATTCATATTTCTTATGCACATTTATTTCTTGTTATAAATGTATTTTACTTGACAAACGTATAACAGTCAAACTATTAAGTGGGTCTTGAAAGCGTAATTCTGTTCAATTTAAATATTTTATCTCCTTAATAGTTTTATTCAGTGGAATATTATATAATATTTATATCTATTTAATATTATATGATATTACATTTCTTATAGTCCAGTGAATCTAGAATATCTGCAATATATTTCACGAAATAAAAGCGGGTGAAAAGTCTATAAAATCAGACGATCTGCTTTTCCCAGCAAACACAACACATAACCCGGTGCTGATTTAACGTTGGCCCACTGTGTCCTAAAAATGCTCGTGACGTTAATGCAGTTTATAATAATTACCTTGCGTGGGAAGAATGCCCGAAGGATGTACGAAGATTTATCTCCACTCAATCAATGACAGAGATTTTGCTGGCGAGATAATGTCAAGCCAAAAAAGCTGGCCTTGCTACCAAGTAACACGCATTAGACGTATTAGAACAAAATAATGAGTATAGTGGATGGATATGAATCAATGGGTGAATGAAAGAAAGAAAGAAAGAAAGAAAGAATGAATGAATGAATGAATGAATGAATGAATGAATGAAGGAATGAATGAATAAATGAATGAATGAATGAATGAATGAATGAATGAATGAATGAATGAATGAATGAATGAATGCATGAATTAATGACTGAATGAATGAATGAATGAATGAATGAATGAATGAATGAATGAATAAATGAATGAATGAATGAATTAATGACTGAATGAATGAATGAATGAATGAATGAATGAATGAATGAATGAATGAATGAATGAATGAATGAATGAATGAATGAATGAATGAATGAATGAATGAATTAATTAATGACGGACTGAATGAATGAATAAATGAATGAATGAATGAATGAATGAATAAATGAATGAATGAATGAATGAATAAATGAATACATAAATGAATGAATGAATAAATGAATGAATGAATGAATGAATGAATGAATGTATGAATGAATGAATAAATGAATGAATGAATGAATGAATGAATGAATGAATGAATGAATGAATGAATGAATGAATGAATGAATGAATGAATGAATAGATGAATGAATAGATGAATAAATGAATAAATGAATGAATGAATGAATGAATGAATGAATGAATGAATGAATGAATGAATGACTGAATGAATGAATGAATGAATGAATGAATGAACAAATGAATAAATAAATAAATGAATAAATGAATGAATGAAAGAATGCATGAATGAATGAATGAATGAATGAATGAATGAATGAATGAATAAATGAATGAATGAATGAATGAATGAATGAATGAATGAATGAATGAATGAATGAATGAATGAATAAAAGAAGTGATTTTTTGACATTTCAGGCTTGCCACTTAGTAATATTACATTCTGTAAACTGTTAAGGTGGCAGTATCCGTCATTAGTAATTCTCTCTCAATTATTGTAATAATTAGTCAAGGAACTCCCCATAAACTTTTACTAAAATTGGTCAGTTATCTTAAACTATCGGATAGAAAACATATCGACCTTTAATTGGTTTCTTCGCAGTAAATGTTTAAGCGCATACGTGACGATCGTGACACCACTATAACACTGTACAATGGATCATTTACAGGGTGATGCCACTTATTTTTTTATTTCCAGCCGCAGAAATAAGACGCCCTGTCACAGCCCTTCGGGGATAAAACTGTGCAGTGCATGACAGACAGCGGTAACTGCTTACTTGAAAAGTAAGCAGTTACTGCTGTTTGTCATTGCACCGGAAGTAAAGCAGGTGTTTTTTATTGCAATTACTTCTCCGCGCCTCTTATTCCTCTTAAGCATCTGCCGGCGAAGTCTAGCATTTTCTGAGAATAACACTTGCCGCAGAAAGACAACCGCAATACCGCGCTATATGGCGCGACTAGTATAAATATTAAATTTGTATTTATCAAAATACAAAATGTGATGAGAAAAATTGCAGTGAAAATAAACATTATGTAAATAAAAATAAAACAGCTCTAAATAAATCTAAGATTGAAAATAATGCAATAGCAAATCGCGCATTTCTTTACAAAAAGTTAAACAGTTAAAGGTCCTGTAAAGTGATTTCAGTTCATCAATATAACTAAAGTATATATCACAATGAACTATCTTATAACTTAGCAGATTATTTTAGTCCAATAATTATCAGTTCAAAAATAAAAACTGGAAAAGTGCACATTTATTGGGCTGGGCGGATCTCCCACCTCATGCATGACTTCACACACAAAAACCGCCCATTATTTAATCTGAATTAACATTAAAACTGCATCGGTATATGTTTCATGTTTCTTTTATTTGTACACAAGCTGAACTAGATTTCTGTTCATTTCAATATGCCCGCATCGACAGGGTGGACAAGGGGCGAATGAATGCTAGACGCTGGCCAGAAGCGGACGCGGTGATGGCCATCAATTCTAGTGCTGCACCTTTATTCAGGCAGCGTTGGACCGGCGTTCCGTGTTGACTTTGATCAGTTTTATAAAATCATACAATACATCATCAGCTACATGTACATGTACATGTATTATAACCAGCCAAGCATGTCTCCACTTTTTGACGTCACGAATTAGCCCCGCCCCCTACTTTATTGGGAAAATTGTTCCCAGTTGTTTAAAAATGGAAGTTGAGCACTCTAATATATAAAAAATCATCTAAAATAGTATGAAATATGACATGGTGCAGAGTAGGTCTGGGGATTACATGGGGCCTTTAAATCAGTATAGGACATAATGCTCTGCAATGCCAAAAGGCAGTATCTGTTTACTTGCAATATAGACATATACTGCCTTTTGGCTTTGCACAGCAGTATAGGTTTTTCAGACAGAACGCTTCAGTATTTCATCGTGCAATCCAGGGAAAACATTTTAGTAGGTTTCAACTCTGTCTTGCTATACAAGCCAAATAAATCGAGCTATTTAAAAACACGATTCACGTACTGAAAGAATTAAAATATTTATAATGGTCGTAGACTCATAGCATATGTATTTAAACAGGAATGAACTATCAAAGACATTTATGATGGTTTCTAATTAAAAACCTGTTATCTCCATGACTTATACAAACTCTGTTATACAGTGTCTCAGGTTTTTCATGATAAATACATTGCTGGTATTTCATTGTTCATGTCCTAATATTAGAGCTAGACATATGTGCTCTACATGATTTTTTCGCCATGAAATCACCATACCATGCATAAAATATACAGTTATGTTTGAAGATAGAAACAGTTTATTCAAGCCTACTATAATGCTCGACTTGGACCAAGCTGTTTTTTTTTATTGCCTGAGTATTTACAACATAATTTTGATACAGAAAAATAAAACCATAGACTTGGTAATATAAGTAAATATTTCAAATTCAGAAACCTTGCACTTATATCACGTGCAGCTTTAGCACGTTTATTGAGCCTTGGTGAGACGTTTCAAGTAAACAGTTACTGCATTTTGTCTTTGCTTGTTCGTGTTCTTGAAGTGAACTGTCAGACATAATGAACGGATTATCTAAAATTCCACTTCTTCACTTCTTTCCGTTTGAATTTAGTCGATTTCTCAATTTCCCTCGCTACGCGGTACAGTACATGGAAACACTTATCTTTCAAATTATGGATATTTGCACTTCCGCGTTTCTGAAAAATAAACAAAATTGGGAATAATGCTTGTGTTTCCATCTTATTGACATGTGAAGCTCCCCACTGGGCACGCGACGTTGTTGCGGCGTTGAATCAACGGCAATGACGTTGATTCAACGTCGCAACAACGTCGTGATCTATCTGTTCCTATTGATTCGCTAAGTCCCTGCTTATTTTAGTGAAAGAGTTTGCATGTGATTAAGTAGGATTGAAAAAAAGACACCTTGCTTGATATCTCTTCGGCATAACGATTTCTAAAAGGTGGATGTTTTCAATATCCTGGTACTGTTTGCTTTACTAATAAAATTAATCATTATACTGCCGTGCAAAGTCAATAGTCAATAACTACTTACTTTGCAAGTAAGTAGTTACTGCCTTTTGACTTTGCAGGGCAGCATACTTCTAATGTTAAAACTAATACCTATGGAGTGTCTTATTACCATATGACATGGTTTACACGATATTCACACAAAAATGCGACGCAAACACGTTTACGTCGTTTATTTGTAAACTTGCTTATTTTGATTATAAAAATATCCTACTTGTATTTATTTTATAGGTTTCTAAGCTTTCCAGAGTGTGTTTTTTGCTACTATTTATAATAATAGTTATTTTATCTCTGGTTTTAGCGCGGGAAACTCATAATATTATGTCTATTATTTTTTTATACTTTTATGCTTATACTTTTTGTACATAGATGAATATAAATATAGTTGCTGCCTAGCTTGCAGAGGCTTCTATAAGCCTGTTCCAGCGCAGCACGACCAATGTTGTATATAATATTTTATTGATATAATGTGTATATTTTTTTTGTATCTGTTTTAAAATATATATATGTATTGGTCAAAAGCTAAATAAAATAAAATAAAATAATTATGCTGATAAATTGCAATCACATTTTCCAGAGGTTAATAAATACATTTACTTGACTTTTTGAGGGTATCGACTAGCCAGATAGCCCACAAATACTGTACGCCTATTAAACTCATGGTTAGTGTGTGACAGACGCGTTTGACATGTTGTTATTTTTCTTGTGTTATTATTTTTCAAGCAGCGATACGGATATGTATCACACTACGTAACAGTCAAGCATTTAAAGGTGTTCTATCACCCCTTATATAGTATGAATAAATTTGTGCCAAATAAATCAAAGTTGCCACAAGATGGGGCTCAAGTGTTTCCTGTATCATGTATCATGTGACCCTCTGAGAGGGTCACATGATAGCCAATCACCCCAATATATGGGGTAATTATTATACATATAAGGGCATAATTATTCATACCATATAAGGGGTGATAGATCACCTTTAAATATGCCAAGGGTTCGCTGGTGTGTCACAATGCCAGTAAAAAGTGAGTGCCAGTCACGATTAAAATCGTTTTTAATATCTTCATGGACATATTGAGTAGCAGTTCTTAAAAGTTAAATTTGTGTCACATCAACAAGGAAATGGATTTGATCTCAAATTAAATAAACATAAATAATTTTACACACTTGAAGTTCTAGGTCGTTGTATTAAAGCACAGCTCTAATTTGGGGGTCAAAATGTTTACTACCCATCCATAAATGCAAAGAAAGCGTTGGAAAGCCTTGAACAAGAACACATTTTTGTGCACACATGCGTTGACTTGCGACGTCGAATCAATGTCGCAACAACGTCGTGTACCCAGAGGGTATGAATGATCATGTACGTATTTACTTGTAACAGTACTAGCTGGACACTTTGCCCATCCGTAATTTGATATTTGAATGTGGCAATATGGAAGTTCCTGATTCTGTGAATAGCCGAAACTAAGACGTTATAAAAACCGGGATGGCTAAAAAATGGATGCTCATATGACATCACTCAGCTTCAACAAACACGATACATTGAACCAATGATGGTTGAATGTTGAGCCAGTGTCGCAGACGGTGGTCCAACACTCAACATAATTAGTCCAGTGTCTTGTGGTTGTATGGGATAGCCGTTCAAAGTGTATGTTGACGTTATTGTTATCACATAGGTACATGTAACAACGTAATAACAATAAGTAACTCGTATTGAGATACCAATGAAAAACAAATACATATAACTCTTGAAATGATGTCATACTGTCGTGCTAAAGAAAAACACACCTTAACTACAGTATTTGTGAAAATTGTTTTTTTACTACGTATCTCTATCAATATATTGTTATCACGAGTAAAAAATATATTGATATCTCGATAAAAATGGATAAGAATTAAACTTTCATAATTAAAAATTACGGGTCTAACAAATTGGGGGTGAATTGCCAGGTAAGACACCGTAAGTGATATTATGCAAATGCCACAATTTGCCTGGATATACTTTGAATTTACATATGGGTTATTTTACTGAAAAATTGTTATTGACCGTATATTTATGTATTTGTTGTGTCACGGGGGTGAGAATCTTGATATGCTATGGATTTTCTATAATAATTTCGAAATTTACTTTGATTAGCAGACAGTATGAAATTAAAATGCAATATAATAATTTTATAATATTATACAATATAAAAACCTATTTTCTTATTTAATCATATTATATGTAGATAAGACAACATTTGTGTTGATTCCATAACAGGATATCAGAATATGACCAAATGTTGAGTTATTATAATACATATGGATCAAAAAAAGCTAATCATATTTTCATAATAGCATTATATGCATTGTGCTGCAGCTTTTTATTTTCAACTGCTTTTAACCATCAAATTTGATGATTGATTGAATTAGTTACCGGAATTTACATTTACTACCATTCTGCTTTCAGTTACTGCCTTTTGCGTTCGCAGGGCAGCCTCAACGTAAACATGTGGCCTGTGGTGGGGATTTATATGTAAACAAACACATCTCGACTATTTTGAACAAATGCCGGATATCCACGCCTCTCTGCGCGCGAGAGATTGTGGTCAACGTCCGCTTGACCCACAGCTGACCACTCGACTGGTTGACCACTTCCCCAAGACAACCCCCCGTGTGGTCACACCGCAGAACGCCAAACATTTGATTTTCTCAGAATTCTGAGTCAGAGACCCAGATCTCCCTATATCTGCCTGACCAAACCACAGAGATTCTCAGCCATTTCCGGCAGATGGCACCCTCCACGTCTTTAACCCTTTAACCGCCGGTGCAGTCCATATTCGTTTTTTTACATTTTTTATTAGCACATATATCAGCTTTTAAACCTGTTAGAGATAAAAAGTGACATTAATCAACAAGATTTGAAATTTGTTGACCTCCATTTTGTCAAATGGGAATAATTTTCACTCACTTGAAGTTGTGGATCGCGTCAGCGAGACACAAATTCAAGTGGGTGAAAATTCTAATTGAATAGTCTGGTGGTTAAAGGGTTAACCCTATATTACAAGAACAAAGGATTTAATGTCTTAGTCAGCTATTTCCGTTTCATTTGAATACCTATGTCATGGGCGTACAGTCATTATAAATATTTAATGCTTCGTATTTAGACGTAATAATCTGACGTCTACATGCGTCAGATTATGACGTCTAAGGACGTTCCCCGCGCTAAAAGGGCTAGTGCCTCAAAATACGAAGAGACAGCCGAACGTCGGATCTTTGTTTTGCCAGAAAACCGCCACTTCACTCGCGTTCTTCTTTTCTCTTTTCATTACTCTGGTCGCTCGTTGGTTTATGTATATAATAATTATAAATTCCCTCTGGTTCTTGTATCAAAACGCAGATGTTTCTCCCTCAATACTCTCTCATTAACCGTATTTAACATTACATAATATCTCCTAGCTGCCAGATTGTCGTACGTCCCACTCACTTCAGTGGCATAAACAACACTTTGAATACTATTAGTCGATATTATGGTGTGAACAATTCCAATATTTTGAGAGTTTCTCGAATGAGAGAATATCGTTTTTGTCACCTTTGTTTACTGGGTAGATGAACTGCTAAAACCCCAGGCTAATAATATTAGTCCAGTGGGTCTGCAAGTGAACATGCCACCACTGAGACATGGAATATGCCCATTATTTCTACTAAGGAAACAACAATTTCCTCATATTGTCTTTATATCAACATTTAGGAAATGTGATTGTGTTTCTTAGGAAGGCAGGAGCTGTAGATAATTTATGTAGCTAATCATTCCTTGGAATAAAGGTGTCGAATACATTACTTAGAGGTCTGACACGCATTCACAGATACAGAACTCAACGTCAGGTTAATTTTGTTGATAAAAATAATTTGCTTGGTTGTTTTACACCAACAACCCCTTTGAGTATGAATTGTTTAATCATCTGCGTGAGACCAGTAGAGAAATTCAATTCATTCAGATCACCAAACATAATTTGGACTAAATTAGTTTTGGTAAACTGAACGAGGCGTTAATCTTGACAAACATAAAGCCACGAGTTCATGGTTGTAGTGTCTGTCAAAATATCACGTCCAGAGCGTAAAGGGTGGCATCTGCCTGTTTATCAAATACTGATAATCCAGGTGGCGCAGCACAATGTTATTACAGGATCAGTTGTGAGTCGACACCTGGACAACACACGTATGTTGATATGCAAAGCTAAAAGGCATTAAGTGCTTACTTTTCAAGCAGGCACGTACTGTCTTTGTGTTTTGCAAATCATCATAGAGCTTGTAGTGGGTGATAACTCACTCATTGACAGGTTTATCTCTGCCAATATCTGTAATCACACCTTCCGCGTTCCAATAATATCAGGTGTACGTGCCTCCCTAAACACACTGTATTTGAATGAATGAAGGTCACTCTTGTGTACATAGGCTAAACTGGGGAGAACCTCCTGAGGATGGTGAGATGCATCTGAGGACACTGTCCTCCAGCAGACACATAATCAAAATTATTGGCGGAATTGCAGTCCACCAATACTGAATTTTTACAGTTGCCGAGGAAGAAACATTCTATTGAGATATGCCGTAGTTTGGGTGTCTGGTACCGTGCTAGATCTCTGACCGCCATGATCCGGGTTCCGTGGATCACATTGTCCTATTCTTGCTGTGGCACATCGACAGCTATTCTGGTGGTTTCATACATGGTTACCTATGAACCCAAGAGTCCCCGGTTGGAATCGCGTGCAGGCCTTGTACGGATCCATAGTATAAAAACAGCTAGGAAACTATAAATATAAAGTCACCTTTGGTATGAAAGGGTGTATATGCCACTTCAGTGTGTATGGTTACTAGACCTATATATACTAGAAGGAATGAATGAATTAATGAACTAGGTTGAATCTATGACGTCATAATTGATCATCCACATTGAAGTTTTACCATAGACCCACTTAATGAATGAACAAAATATACTAACTGTGCGCCTATTGTATCATTAATTTCGAATGGGGAGTGGTATTCCTGGCTGACTGTCTAGTTATCTAAAGTATAATTATCATAATTTTGTCCACAGCTTCATACAGCGACGTACAGGTGATGCTGGTGTTTGCTATTATTCGTCATTTTATTCAGGAAAATGCATGTTTGTAAAGAAAAACTTTATATTTTGATAGGATGGCTCTGATCTTAAAATACATTAAATAGAATACATTAAGTTTGTGAAGATAAATTATTGGTCGGGTACGCCTATGGTTTTTAACAAGACGAATTTTCAAAATTACCCTCTGTCAGAAAATATTGGAGTACACGTGGTCGATATTATATATACGTTCATATCATAGTTATCATAAATGTTACTTTTTCTACATCATTTCATTTGATGTGAATGGTTCATTGGTGATTAAGCTCACCTTTTGAGTTATCACGAAATCCATCAACACAAACCATTAACACAACGGTGAAACCCAAATGCGGAATATTTTCTATTGTATTTTTTGTCACTTGAAACTGGAATTGCCAACGCAATTTCCAGCTTTAAAAGGACGAAAAATATTCCTATTTTTTTAAATATAGACCTTCTAAATTGAATTATTTGACAAACTAAGCATCTGCCACAAACAGTATTATCAATTTAAGTGGCATATTATAAGGTTTAAAATCAGCTTGAAACAATATAATCATATACAGGCCTAGCAGGACAAGGATTATCCGAAAACCCCTGGTATTGATCTGCCAGATGATTTGCTTTGATAAGAGACACGCTCTGACATGCCAGTCACACCTGTGTAATCTGTGTTATTGTGATAACATTGGTATGATAATTACAGGCGACCTACAGATCAGAGCCCGTATTCTCCTACAAGTTACGATATATCGTAGGCTTCTGATTGGTCGAGATGTCCATCTCGACCAATCAGAAGCCTACGATATATCGTAACTTGTACCACAATAAGGGCCAAGGTTATAATCCTGTAATTTACATGTAACCATTTTTATCATTATAGTGTCATAAATAGATTTCTAACCTCGATTAGTTTTTTTCGATTTATATTGTTTGTCACCTTGCCTCCATAATTATTGTGTCAGATAGATAAAAGTAACTGTGCTTAACTTGCCACAAGCGGCTTCATAGCACCACTCCCTTCTCCACGCTAGATTGTCACCTAATATGTATCATTATTAATTTAAAGCTGGAACTGTTAATGCAATTTCCAGCTTCAACTGATGAAAAATATTGTAGGTGCATTTCGTAAAATATTATGTTAACAATAACAATGCAAATTCGCCAACAGCTGATGTACTTGGCAGGTTTCGACAACTGGATATATATATAGGTGCATGTGTAATTATCCTACACCTACACATTATTCTACACCGATAACGTATTAAATGTCTTGTATTTTTTGTTAATAAAATTACAATAGTTTAGTTTTTATTCGTACTCACGCTAAACAATTATATTTTGATGGTCAGCAAGGACAAGGATACCGGTGGAGTTTTTTTATTTGTCAAATTATGTGATTAAAATCATCACTGGCTTAAAGCAGCCCCTTGGGATGACATCAATTTTCGTTTTTACTTCCGTACTGAAGTAGTGTATCCCACGGATCATGTTTTTATTTTTTTCAGAATTTTTATATTTTTATAAATATTTTTAATCAACATTTCTATGAAACCAGAAGTAACCCAAACAAACTATTTGTATACCTGAAGGACGATTGAATGTTTTCACAGCATTGGGCCACATGCTGATGGCATCGGCCCAGCGTTGGGTAGACAATCACTGCTGCAGGTGTGTCCTCCCGTGTCCTGACTATGAGACACCAATTAGCGGCGACTGCTCTGATCTTACGGTCTGATACGTGGGAATATGTGATCTAAAGTGCTTAATATTGCTGACTTGTTTTGTTTATATGGCAATATACGACCTGGAAATACAACTATTTCGCTCTTTTTCGGTGCTTTAAAATTGTTTTTTGACTTTTTCGGATTTTTAGCTAAGATCAGTAGGCTATATAGCTTCATATAAATTAAATTTTCAAAATTGACAACATTGAAAATGTCTCATCCCAAGGGGTCCCTTTAACGTTTTGTCTCGCTGACGCGATCCACAAGTTCAAATGACCGACAATTACAATACATTTGTATTCGAAGGACAAGTACATGTATTTTTTAAATCTTGCGTATCGGAGGAAGAGGAATATTTGAACTTCACCCAAAAGGTTTGAAAACTATTGCGCACAATGGGTAAATAACATACATCTTTTTCTATGGCAATCAAGTTGTCCTTTATCACACGAACCTGGTGAGTTTCCACGAAACGCCAAAGCAATGTCAATCATTCGATCACAGCTAGCAATGAAAACTGTCCCGAGACTGGACCAACATTACTTAACCTTGCCCCGCTAGACACATTCCGTGTAAAGCCAAAAGGCTGTATCTGCTTACTTTACAAGTAAGCAGATGCTGCCTTCAAGCTTTGCAGAGCTGCATATGCCTTGTCAGTAACAACCCATAGATAAATCATTAAAATTTATAAAATATATTGTTGTACATAATCAAATGATCATATAATTCAATTTGAGGGATTTGTACTTTTTAAAATATTGTTTCGCCATTTACCAGTGTAGTATGCCGACGGATACCACACTGTTAAAAATAGGGAAGTGAAATGTTAGCAATTTAACAACATACTCGTGAGCAATGAACGGATAGAATAAAGTCCATTCAGTCCCGATGCAATGTACAAAGCATTTGGGTACCGGGAAATAAAATATTACGCCATTTTGTTTTGATCAGAGTTGTGTCTAGACACAGTTTTGACCCAAATAAGAGGCCAGCCGCCTGGACTACAATTTGGCAATATTGGTGTCAGCGGGGAGGGGGATATATGGCATAGTCTCACGTCCCCATACTTGACGGAATGTTACAATCATCACACCTGAGCACCAGGACTCAACAACCGCATTCTCTCAACGTCTGGGTTATTCCCGCCCGCCAAGCACACTTAGGTCCCGCCGGGCCGAATGGTGTCCATCGTAATTGTGTAAATACATTATATAATTCTGAACTGCTAATATAGCGGAAGGGCACAGTGCTGTCTATGGTAATATGCACTATAATAATGTTATACCACATGTCAGAATCATACGCAGAAACACATTTCCACTATTTGGGGGCCGATATCAGCGATACATATCATAAAATTATATTCCACGAAGGCCTAGTAAGCTGTGACATCACCAAATAGAAAAATAAATGTAATATTCTTGTATACAATAATTTCGATATTTTTGATAAGTGTGCTATGTTGGATTTCTATAGAAATCCAACATAGCACACTTTTCAAAAAAACATCATTATACAACAATAAAAAGGATTGGCTTACTTGTGGAACGACGTTGGTTCAATATTAAGCTAGCTTTTCCGGTGTATTTAATATAATAAAAGCTCTGTCTCGGTACAATTCCATGTTATCAGTAAATCTTCCACTTTCGTTTCTCCTAGTTTTTTGTACAGAGCTCAATGGATGACAGATTTTTTCCTGATGCCGAGATAATTATTAATAATCACAACTGTTTCCTGGTAATTATTTGGATAAGGACCCGTAATCACTGAGATTGTAGAGTATGTGTGACAAGTGCTCTATAACAAAACACTAGTCACATTAATTGTGTAAGATTTGACAAATGAGTTAGAAATCTGCGATGTGCTTGTTTATTAATAAATTTGTCGTTCAACTTTAAGCAGATATTCATCACCTGTGTTTGATTTCAAAGTGGCAGATTTGTGCAACATTTTAGACGTAATTTTAACGGGTAACATATTATCAGTTTGTATCACTCACTCACTCACTGACTCACTCACTCACTCACTAACTCACTCACTCACTCACTCACTCACTCACTCACTCACTCACTCACTCACTCACTCACTCACTCACTCACTCACTCACTCACTCACTCACTCACTCACTCACTCACTCACTCACTCACTCACTCATTCACTCACTCACTCACTCACTCACTCACTCACTCACTCACTCACTCACTCACTCACTCACTCACTCACTCACTCACTCACTCACTCACTCACTCACTCACTCACTCACTCACTCACTCACTCACTCACTCACTCACTCACTCACTCACTCACTCACTCACTCAACAGCCTATATATAATCACATGAAAATATGATACCGTAGGGGAGGACGGGGACAGCTGTGACAAGGGACACCTCTGATAATGACCGTTGTTTTAAACCAATCAGCTTCTAACACATCATTTTTCTGTGTTCCTTGACTGCCTTTGCCACATGCTCATCAAGAATCAAAATGCAGACAATTCTGTAATTGCAGGGACAAAACGTTTACTGTTAAAAGTTTTTTTCTGTCGTTAATGTATAAAACAAGCTGGATATGTAGGCTGCAGTATCTTAAATTTTATTGCATGCCTTTTTTAAAAGTCATACCCCACCGCCTAAAACACAACACCTCGCGAATATGGGAGAGACACCTTGTAACTGCCAGCATAATGATATCCTCTTATCTTTATTTTTTCTGATCATAACATAATCAATTCAAATTATTTTCAAAATGATATACTAGTATCTGTAATCTTCACCACTGAGCCTGTTGCAAAGGGTCGACTATAACTATCTTATTCCTAAACTTTATAATGATATGCTCGCATAAATTTGTGTGGTGAGACCATATAGATCGTAAGTTAAACATTTTTTGTGCATTGACATTTGAATGCCGATTGTGAATGTGATCACTTGCACTCAGAACATCTGAAATAACAACACTCGACCTGATTTCAATAATCTTCCGGTGTGACTCATTTTATTTTATATTCCAACTGATTGTCCACCAAACAAGAAAAATTAAAGTAGAAATGAGTATTAAAATTATTTATCTAAATTAAAATATGTTTTGATCAAAATATTGTAGATTTCGAAGTATTTTTACTCACTCGAAGTTGTGGTTCGCGGTAGCGAGACACAACTTCAAGTAAGTAAAACATTAAATTATGTAACTTAGCTCTTTAACCCTTTCAGTGCGGGGACCGACTTTAGACGTCAGAATCTGACGTCAATAGACATCAGATTCTCACGTCTACTAAAGTCGATCCCCACAATGGAAGAATTTTAATTTTTATAATGGCCGTAGACTAGGACATCTAGATGATGATTTTAAATTGAAACTAACCCTCTGTTCTCTTGTTTTTAGATAAAAATATTTTAACGCTTTAACCCCTACAGCGCGTGGACTGACATTAGTCGTCAGATTTTAACGACTAAAGTCGATCCCCGCACTGTAAGAGTACAAATATTTAAAATGGTAACATAGGTATTCAAATGAATCAGAAAGATCTAACTAAGACACTTATTATGGTTTCAAAATGAAAAAAACCTTCGGTTCCCATAGTTTGTATAACAAAAAATCAGCTTCAAGGGTTTAGAGTTAATGGCTAATATCAAGGACTAAGACAACAGACCCCGGGCAACAAAATTAATGTAGTGTCACCTGCTAACAAAAGACTGATGAGATCGTGAACACGATTTTAACGCTTTACTTGAAGGAATTCGTCCACCCCCCCCTCCCGTGCCACAAAAATGTGGCCACTACCAAAGGTTAATTACCCATGTCATCATTTGTCGGGTTGTTTCTCATGTACTCAGTCATCAATCAGCTGATACCAATCTGGCTGGCTGGCTGTCCAATTGATTGATTGATTCCAGGCTCTCCCCTTATGCAAACCGTCGACCTTCTTTATAATGAAGTACTCTAACACTATCACAGGTATAACAATGGGTTCCTCCATGGGCTATAACACATGAGGTGCTGTAATAGAAACGTGTTATAAAGTCTTTAATTTACTAAACCTTTATAATGGTATTATATTTCGTTATACAAGTTTACTATTCCGCTATGGCGGTCTACCATTCCGTTATAACCGTCTACTATTTCGTTATAACGACATATGCCTACTATTTCATTAAAACAATCCACTATTTCGTTATAACGGTCTACTAATCCGATATAGCGGTCTACTATTCCGTTATAAACTAATAAGCTTATAAAAGTTAAGAATGACTCTTTTCCCGCGATTGTGTTAAATAATAAAGAAATAGTTTTCAATCGAACATAGAATTTGTAAAGCGCTGCGGTCGCACAGAGTGAAACAGGCAGCCGGATGGACAGGCGCCGCGGATAGACAGATCGTCGCCACGGAGCTGAAGGATCCTATCTGACACTCGTTAGAGTGGCAGATAGGATCCTTTAGCTCCGAGGCGACGAGATATCGGATGGACAGACGACGATTCACGAAGTCTTCTGGATGAAATTATGAGCAAGTCTATAAATTATTTCAGGGTTGTTGTTATGCACCTGTCCAGTACTTGTTTGTGCACGGTATCATATCAAACAATTAGATAGCGTTCTAGAAATTAGATTGTACTTTGTGAAAAACATAATATATATATCCGCGTTGAGCTACACTTCCTTCTTCTAGCTCCCCGTCACGACTCTATTTTGACGGTGATGCATGTAATCCTGGAGAAAACAAGACGTTGGGTAATAGTCATACCAACGTCATTCCACGTTGGTACGGCGTTTAACCGACGCCATGTTCAGCGTCACACCGCATCCGTGTGAGGAGAAAACCCAGCAGACTTAAGACGTTGAATCAACGTTTGTTTAACGTTTGTCCAACGTCGTAGACTGTATACCAACGTTAAACAAACGTTGATTCAACCTCTTTTGTCTGCTGGAAAGGTCAGCCTAGCACCCTTGAAGTACAGAGTCTCCTCGTTGCTGTCACACTTTGGAGAATATTTGGCATACCAGCAGCGCAAATTCCACCTGTTATTTTCCGTCCGAAACCCATCGCAAATGTAACAATCATCATAAATTGTCGAGAAAATTGCAGATCATGCGTTAAAAAGTGCAGAGAGAGGTAAATCAGGATACTTATAAATGGTATCGTTCATGTTTTCGACAATACGTTCCTCTTCATTTTCAGCAATCACTATTTGAAATTAAGTCGAGGCTACATGTATAGAATTTTAAAAGTAAAAAAAATACAATCCTATATATAGCCATGTCACGCCATGGAACACAAGCTGCAGCACGATGACACAGAGGCTTCAACGTACCAATGCTGTTTTAAAGTTGGGCAAGCGTCGCAGACGCTGGCCAAACCATTAAAACATTGAAACAGCATTGGTGTAACCTGGATTATTAATATTTTTTTCATGGTCAGCGCTGACGCAAACCCGGCTCTATTTTTGACCACATGTGACACGGTTCCTTGACCAAGCGTTGGCCTATTGCTGGGCCAACAGCGTAGTCGCTCGTTCACCACTGATAAACCTTGACACGCGCCATTCAAACCAACACGTCCTCGCTTTATAAAAAAATGATTACTTGTCAAAACAAGTTTACTAAAATATGCAGCAAAATCTTGTTATCGTAGAAAGAGCTGTGATGAGACGTATATATGTTGCTATGGTAAGGAAAGGCGGCTCGTGTTTTTTCTGCGATCTATGCCAGTAGTGTACATTTCGATGTGATCTTAAGGTTCTTATTATAGTTACTGACCACGCCCATAGAATAATCACTTATATATTGCCCATTGCTCCGTTTCTACACATTTTTGTCATGTTTTAAAATTCACGGATTTTTGTAAGTATCTTTTTACAATTTTCCAAACACCGTTTTATTTGATACCATGACAAATATATTTATTATTGATACTCATTGTGTATGTGTTTATTTATACATCAACTACATGCTTGACTATAAAGAGAAAAAAAGTTAACATTGAGTGGAATTTTTTAAGCTCATGCTTTATTAAAGTGTCGTGAATTCTGATTTCGCGCACTATTAATGTTGAAAAAAGCTCATGTTGTTGTTTTTCCCTGTAAAGTTGTTAACAACAAAATGGCAAAACAAATACAAAAACAAGAACAGTATCGGATAACAGCAACAGAACACATGGCATGCATGTCAAACACAAGATTAGGCATTTCGAAAGAGTTATCCGATAATAATTTGTGAAGTACATTCTTGATAATACAAGAGAGAACCATTTTCAAAGATTAAGCCTTGTCCATGTATACTACACTTATATAATCTCAGGGTCTACATCTTCCTTGAAAATACTAATCATTATGACTAAAATACTATGTCGTCAAGTTGCTCAAATAAATCACACAAACAAGATATATCATATTATTTACAAATAACAGCATTGTTATTTGTATGTTCATAAAAAACCTCAGTAACCAGGTGGTATAAACGTTATCGACCATGTTTATATCGATAGGATTAGAAATTTGATAAAGAATGAAATTTGTTGATACCTCAACAAGCTACTACACGGCGCCGTAATCAGGGTGATGCAGATTTAATATTGGTCCACCATCTACGACACTGGCCCAACATCTGCATTGGTTCATGTCTCGTTTTTTTCTGGATAACCTAGATCCAAGCAACACAAAACATATTCATAACATTTGTACAAAGCCGGCCCAACGTCTTCGATGTTGGTCCGGCATTGTACAAATGTTATACAAATGTTTTGTGTTTACTGGGATATTGGATAGAGAAAACAAAACAACGGTGTGAGTGATTTGATTTTAAAATATAATATCCAGATGGCAAGGTCAATGATGCGAACAAGAAAGCGTATCCTGAATGAGAAATATTAACCCTTTGAGTGCGGGCGACGCTTTTAAGCGCATTCATACTGTTTTTCCACAACTAAAATTTGACAGAAATTGAACAAATATGCATGTGTAAATCTTGAGTAAAGCCCACATTGTGAAATTTAGCAGTTTTAATTTTTAAGTGAGGAGGTATTTTCCTTTCATTTGAAGTTGGCAATTGCGTGAGCAATGCCAACTTTAAATGAAAGGAAAATGTTAAGTAGTAATGAAGCACTTAAAGAGTTAAAAAGGTAATACAAAGGTATATATTTATATAATGTTTCAGCCACAAAATAAACAACAAGAACAAGCAGATTATAACACTTATGTTACTGAAGAAACGTGATAAACGTAACACGTGCAGGAAAAGAAATAGAAAAGTCATATAAAACACACTGAATACATGCGCAAACGTGAGGACGGATGAGAAGCGAACACGAAATATCCACCCAATATTGGTTTAATGTTGGGTCGTAGACGGTGGCCAATATAAAATCAAAATTGGGTCGATGTATCGTGTTCACTCGGTATAGATAGCTCAGGAGAAAACGTTAAAAAAGGTTACTCAGGGGTGACATTTATAACAGCAAATGTGATGCAGTGAAAAATACCTCGTAATTGGTCTTATTTGGATTCTGATTTATTCGTTCCCAGCTCATGCCAGTCGGTTTCGGTTTCCAAATATGCGTCTTTTTTTCTGAGAATTTATATTTAGACAGAAGACGTGAGCTAGTGAGCTAACTGAGAGAGCATTCACACCCCGACTGTTCTAGCGAATAACGCGGAACTAATCAAGGCGGGAAAAGCTCGACCACACCCTGTCGTGATAGTCCTGTGGCGGAATGACCATTTGACCCTGAACCGTGTCTTAGGTTTCAGACAGTGTTTTATTGCTGATTATGATGCTCAACTATATCCAGAATGAGAATCCAGCGGGTGACAGTTTAGCACCCTTGGGGAAAAATATATTTAAAGGGACCCCTTGGGATGACATCAATTTTCGTTTTTAGTCTTGTAATGAAGTAGTGTATCCCCCAGATCATGATTTCATTTTTTTTCAGAGTTTTTAGATTTTTACAAATATTTTTTATCAATATTTCTATGAAACTGCTTAAAACCCAAACAAACTCTTTGTATACATAAACACTTGCTGAAGGATGATTGAATGTTCCTACAGCATTGGGCCACATGTTGATGCCGTCGGCCCAGCGTTAGGCAGACAATCAGTGTTGCCGTGTATCCCCCCATGTCCTGCCTAAAAGACACCAATTAGCGGCCAATCAGCGGCGATTGCCTTGATCTGCCCGTCCAAGACGTGGGAATATGTGGTGTAAAGTCCTGTATATTGCTGACGTGTTTTGTTTACATGGCAATATACGACCTGGAAATATAGCTATTTCACTCTTTTTCGGTGCTTTAAAACTGTTTTTTGACTTTTTTGTATTTTTAGTTAAGATCAGTAAGCTATATAGCTTCTTATAAAATAAATTGTCAAAATTGACAAAATTGAAAATGTCCGATCCCAAAGGGTCCCTGAAATTAAAAATGGCTGTAAATGGCTGTTAAAGGGACCCCTTGGGATGAGACATTTTCAATGTTGTCAATTTTGAAAATTTAATTTATATAAAGCTATATAGCCTACTGATCTTAACTAAAAATACGAGAAAGTAAAAAAATTTAAGGCACCGAAAAAGAGTGAAATAGTTGTATTTCCAGGTCATATATTGCCATGTAAACAAAACAAGTCAGCAATATTCAGCACTTTACATCACATATTCCCACGTATCAGACGGTAAGATCAGAGCATTCGCGGCTAATTGGTGACCTTTTGTGCCGAAAAGTGACGTAAAGCAAATCTTTACTACTACTACTACTACTACTTATAGTCAGGACACGGGAGGACACACCTGCAGCACTGATTGTCTACCCAACGCTGCGCCGATGCCAACAGCATGTGGCCCAATGCTGTGAAAACATTTTATCGTCCTTCAGGTATACAAATAGTTTGTTTGGGTTACTGCTGGTTTCATAGAAATGTCGATTGAAAATATTTGTAAAAATATAAAAATTCTGAAAAAAATAAAAACATGATCCGTGGGATACACTACTTCAGTACGGAATTAAAAACGAAAATTGATGGCATCCCAAGGGGCTGCTTTAATAATAAGAATTAAAGATAATAACCAATACCATGCAAAGTGACATAATATACAATAATGCAAAGTGTATAAAGTAAGATTCCGGTATAGTTTTTATCATAGGGATTTAAAGGTAGCATCTACCACTTTGCAAATTTGTAGATACAAAGTTTTAATCCCCCAAGTGGACCTATTAATCCCCAGGGAACGAGTATGTTGTTGTAAGCAAGACAGAGTATAGTCTCCGAGAAGATCACCAAGTCAAACACAAGAATGTTTTCTGGCCAGAATAGTAATGCAGATTTTTACCCACTACCCAGCAAACATTTGTATAATATTTACACAATGCTGGACCGACGATGGAAGACGTTGGGCCGACGTTGTATAAATTTTATACAAATGTTTTGTGTTCTTGGTAATAATACCTACAAATTATATATACACTAAACATACTATTCCTGTTATAATAATTGATCCCAAACATTCATCTGTTCTTTCGTACTGTACTTGTTAAGCTTTAGAATCTTGTTGCATTTACACAATTAAAATATTATATTGCATGCATTGCTGTAATAATGTTGCAAAAAATGATTTATAATAATAATAATAGGCCTACTGTTTTTTTGACACGTGCTTCTATCTTTGGCATGTCATCATATTTACATGAGACTCAATGTAGACATGATGGCATCAAAATGGTGGACAAATGCACTTAAATAGTAATCTGATGAGAGATATAAATCGTGTGCAACTGGATGTTTTACAAATCACTTGATTGATGTAGATGTTAATAAACCTCCAGTACCATACATTATTTTAAAATCAGCAGAGCCAGATAGCATGCATGTTAAGCTGTAAGGGAAACGAGTTCAGGTAAAAGTGACAAGATATATTAAAAGTTCCGTTTCCACACATATACATCCCATGGCCATCTCACACAAAACTTCTATCAATGTTTTATGAAGGATACGGGTGAACATGACTGTGTTGGGATCTAGGTATGCTTCGAGCCATCATATACATTACAAGTGAACATAATGCTAGCAAAAACAACAGAAATAAGTTATTCTCAACCGTTTTGAGCTGATTTGACCTTGCTGTGACCTTGCGATGATGTCACCATTACCTTGGGATAATTCCCATATGGAACCAAACACCAACCGATGTCACTATGTGTACTTGGATTGGGTTTTGACCGATTTATTGGAAGTGCTGGTCCAATAATGTACACTGTACTTTCAACCATTTTGAGCTGATTTCACCTTGCTGTGACCTTCAGATGACCTTACCATTACGTTGGGATAACTCCAACACCTCCAACACCAACACCATCCAACACCTACACATGTCACCACGTGTACTTGTCTTAGGTTTCGTATTTATTCCTATACCACCCATACTTCGATTTATGTAGGTATACAAAAAGTGCGTTTAGGTTTTCGATGGATTCATAGAAACGTTGATAGAAAATATTTTTTTTAAACTAAAAATAAAAAAAAATAAAAAACATGATCTGTGGGACACACTATTTCATTGCAAAATAAAGACAAATTGATGTCATCCCACGGGGGACCTTCAATTCCTTTTAGTGAAGTACTCGACATTATAACTAAATGACGGGTGCTGATTGACAATTTACCACCAGGTGACGTGGAACACCGTCTTTTCGTTGGATGGGTGTCGATAACTACATTCCCTAGAAAATCAGTACAAAGACTACCTCAGCAAATACAATACATTTGTATAACATTTGTACAACGTCGGCCCAAATTATTTGACGTTGGTCCAACATTGTACAAATGTTATACAAATATTTTGTGTTTATGGGGACGTAGGCTACGTGCGCCCACTGCGTGCAGGAATGCTGAGACTCGCACACGTGTCCCCCGGGCGTGCAGAATGTATGTTGTTATTGACGCCTTACATTTATGATAAGATTATCTCTCGTGTTATGTCGTGACGATTTCAAGGCCTGATAATGAACAAAAATAATGCCCAGGATCTCAACCCGCAACAGCTGATATGTCTTCAATAGCGTACATACTGAGGAATGACTGACTGACTGACTGACTGACTGACTGACTGACTTGATTGATTAATTGATTGATTGATTGATTGATTGATTGATTGATTGATTGATTGATTGATTGATTGATTGAGTGAGTGAGTGAGTGAGTGAGTGAGTGAGTGAGTGAGTGAGTGAGTGAGTGAGTGAGTGAGTGAGTGAGTGAGTGAGTGAGTGAGTGAGTGAGTGAGTGAGTGAGTGAGTGAGTGAGTGAGTGAGTGAGTGAGTGAGTGAGTGAGTGAGTGAGTGAGTGAGTGAGTGAATTAGCAGTCTAAGTATTTATTCCAATTTTCACAGGGTAAGTCATCGTGCCCATGACTCAATCTGGATAATGATTATTGTATCCCTGATCCACTAAATACATACGGAATCATTTTTTCTGTGAACCGCGGAAGCGAGAGAGATTCCTGGTGAATCACACCATAGAAGGGGAAATGTAAACACTGCAAGAAGGCTGGCCATATCCTCAGAGCTTCCTGGAAGCACTCTGGTCGAAATAATTTACTCCATACCAGCAGACTCAGCAACGGCTGCCGCAGCGGATCCGAAAAATCAGCCGCCATACGTTGGCATAATGGTGGGTGAGTGTGGGGCCAGCGTCTTTGACGCTGGCCACACACTCAGCCAGCATTGGGTCATCACCTCTTCCCAGACGTCACTGAGCGGCTGAAGATCTGAAAGCATTTCTAATTTACACCTTCCGCACCAGAAGTTGATGGTTTTCTATCAGCACATAGTTTCGAATCCCCTCTTTCGCGATATCTTTATAGAGATTTGGGTCGTAATTTATATATACCGTTTATTCGGTATGTAAAATAATCTTTAATAACCTGGCATATCTCTACAAAGGGGCATATATCAGTCTTCGGCCCCCGACCGCTAGCTGTAAATATAGAAATGTTGTATAAAAGTGGTATGCAAATGAACGTTATCTTATATACTCCCAAATCAAAATTAATGACATGACGATCCGAAAACAGCTATAAAGACCCTTATACGATTTTGACAGTCGCAAAGAAAATAATAATCATACACCTTTCTAGGACAATCGTAGCGCGATTTTATAATGCGGCTAATATAAGAACGACTCTGACGCTCTTGGATTTAAACCGTAGCGTTGGACACCAATATATTTTTTACAACATGTCACCAATTTGCGTCGCCAAAACACATTTGGATCGACAAACCCAAGAAGGTGGTGGGAATTCCTCGGCTTACGGTCGCAAACCGGTTTTATAGCAGTCGGTACGACGAAACAGACTTTACAGGCCTAAATAAAATCGCCGGACACTATTATGAGATGCCCCATATTATTTTCCTGATAGCCATATGGAATACTATACAATACTGGTATCCGGAACTTAGCAAAGCTTCCTGCTTTCTAGGCTCTCGAGGTTCGGAGTGCCTGGAAGGGTTGATGTGTATAGTATAGGCCTGCAAGTATACTGTCCTGTAAAGAGAAACACAAGTAACAGCTTACTTTTCAAGTACACAGTTACGGTTGTTTGTCATTGGGCACAGAAAACTTCACGTCCTGGTTTCACAACGACAACACATTCACATACATTAATGTAAACAGTGGTATTATGTGGTTATATCAAATCATAATAAAACTCAGATATAACTGCACCAGCTCAGTATAAATTTATTCATTATTAATATTATTATCAGTTTATGAAGCACCATTTGAAGGTTAAAAGTGTCTTTGTTTAGTAAGATTTCGAACTTTGACACGGATTTAACAAAAACGCGACGTGACTTCAGATAACTAAACATTAACTTGACGGTTAAAGTGTTAAATAATAACAATAATACTGCGTGGTGATAATTTATTGTGTATAATTAGATTGGTTTCGTATCAACGCACCAAGTGACATAGGACAATTTTGAATACAATAGTTCATACAAAATAAAATGATATAATTTGTCAAAATAGGTAGCAGTTCATATCTCAATATATTCAATGTGATTGAAAATGAAATGGCTTATACCTGGGACGGGAGACTACATCGGACCGATGCCCTATCAAACACAAAACATTTGTATACCATTTATACAATGTTTGACCAACGTTGTATAAATGTTATATACAAATGTTTTGTGTTTGTTTTGTGTTTGTGCACCTTTAACTCTTACAGTGCCGGAACCGACTTTAGTCGTCAGAATCTGACGTCTCTAGACGTCAGATTCTGACGACTAAAGTCGATCCCGGCACTGTAAGAGTGAAAATATTTCTAATGGTCGCAGACCCATAACATAGGTATTCAAATGAATCGGAAAGAGCTAACTAAGACAGTTATGATGATTTCAAATTGAAAAAAACCCTTTGGTCTCCAAAATTTTCTTTTAAAAATTCAGCGCTTTAAGGGTTAATGCCACAAGAGTTAATTAGGCCCCTATAGTAATTTTATTTGTTATTTCTAGCTTCTTGCTGTTGTTGTTTTAGATCTTGCTTGAATGATGAATGTTTAGGGTTCATTATAAATAGTCAGATACTGCATGTTGGCTTTGCACAGCAGTGTAGCATGCCATAGATGTGCATAAGTATAAAATGAGCTACCCTGATGTCCATAGAAGCAAAGTAGAAGTAGCTTAACCCTTTAATCGCCAAATTATTCAATCTGAATTTCCCCCCACTTGAAGTTGTGTCTCGCTGACGCGATCCACAACTTTAAGTGAGTGAAAATTATTCAGATTTGACAAAATGGAGGTCGACTATTTCAAATAGTGCTGATTGATGTCACATTTTATCTTTAACATGTTTAAACGGTGGTACTTAATGTGCTAATAAAAAATGAATGTACCCGAATATATGCGACACCGGCGGTTAAAGGTTTAACCCCCTGAACGCCAGTTTGAATTATTCATTTCGCCAAGCTGCTTGTAGGTTTGGGTCCCAGTAGAAAACTGGTTGAACACCGATTTCACTTCCAAATACCGTTATGTAAATGCTAACAAAATGTATAAGACATCTTATTATCGCACATGGTGCTCAAAAGGATAAGAGTTTGTTGCATGCAATTATCTGTTTAGGGGTGGGAGATTAAAATGCTGCAATAAAATATAAATGATGTCTAGACAATCACATGGACAGTTTTTTCATGTTTTAAATAATTATCAATAAACCCCAGATATCTTCACAATTTGCATACATGTGGGTAATTTTCATTCCGCGCGAAATGAAGAAAAATGTGATTTTAAAATACTGTGGGCTATAATCAGATAATGTTTCATAAAAAAACATATCCCAGGAAAAAAATACAATTGTTGAGCCAATGCTGGCTTCAAGTTGGCTGTGGAACATCTCGTATTGGTGAGAAGGTAAACCCATTGAGCCATTATTGGACCAATGCTGAGCCAGCTGGCCCAGCATTGATACAATAATGGCTCAATGTATAATTGTTTGGAAGTCACACCACTCGCATGTACTTCTTCCTTTGCCACCAGGCGGTACTAGCAGCGCGTCAGCAGGCGCTCGCTGCTCAAAACAGCGCCCCTGGATATTTCGCTGATTCAGCACTTTTCCCTGATAGTCACCCATCCCAGTTTGTTCTCTCAGTCCCCAAATCACCACGCCGCCTTCTGTGGCACTGGCCCAACCTTGATCCAGGGCTAGACAGTTTTTTCTCGTCAGCGGACCAGCAAAATGGTGAGTAGAGCTCCCACCAAAGGGTGATACTATCGCTATTAGTGCAGCTGTACCCGTCTGCCGCAGAAACCATCACAACCGTCGGTTCTATATTAGAAATATACTCACAGAAACCAAGGACGGTGTTTCGGACGCGTTTGCGCTAGAAAATCACAACGCAGCGGCCCGTCGGCGATGCATTGACAAAATAGTAAATGTAATTAAAAAAATGACTTCTTTGCATGATAATTATTACCATTTAGCAAAATGTAGGACCCTCTCTGTTTCATAATTTTTTTTGTTCATAATAATATACTTTGCATTGCAATCGCCAACAACAATAACTGTAATGATTATAGTTAGATTGATGTTGTTTCTATTATGTTTGTATTTCTGTTAAAGTAGTTTTAGCATTAGATTTAAACTGGTATTTTACTATTCAAATAATGTATTTTATATAAATGTTCTCTTCTTTGGACGACTTTATAAAATGTATTAATATTTCTATTTTATATTGTTATTTGCCCGGTGCATGCACTGGATAATCTCACACTGTTTAGGGAATAGTTCCCTATATATTTGATGTTTTCTAAAACGTATTCGAAATATCTCAAACACAAGACCCTGATTCAATGTGGTTTCGCAGACGGTGGCCTAGTATTAAAAAAATGCGTCAAATTCTCCGTACATATAATTTTAATATGATAGTTTGTCAGACACACCCGACGCATATTTTTGTTAAACTACTCACGAAAATTGATTTTTACCGTCCCCCTCTTTTCCGTTCCACAGTTCATATAAATATCGTTCCTGGTTTGAAACTGATAGAAATCCCACCCAGTCAGCCAGTGATGTGTTGGTTATATGTTAGACCGATGTGTTTTGACGTAGGCCCAACATTACCCCAACCCCGCTTCAACGTCTGGCGTTCCCTTGAACATAGGCCTGCGCCGGCCAGTGCAAACAGGGCGGCGTGAATGTTGCTAGGCAACGAGGCGTGCCAGGTAGTGACTGGGTTTTCAAGCATATAGTCGGCGGCTACATGTAGATGAGCCCTGTGCTGGCGTAATGCTGGTCCACCGTCGTAGACGGTGTACCAGCATTACGCCGACACTGGGACAGCGTCTCGCGAACCAGGCGGCTACATGTACACACCGTTACGGGGCCGCGGCGCGAGTTCAAATTCCCGCGTCGCGGTCATGTTCTTGGACGCGCAGGGCGAACGGCGCGACGCGTCGCCCTAGAATTGCGCACAGGAACCCAGGACGATATTCCGAACGCGTTTGCGCGAGAACATCGCAGAAAAACTCAGCGACGCGTCGGGAAATCGCGAACGCGGACCGTGAATTTGACGCGCGGAATATTTCGCGGAGCTCCGTGCCTCAAAGCAATAAGCGGGCTGGATTTGGCAGCGCGCCAGCCACGGCCGGCCGGCCAATTCTGGTGGAATGTGACGCCTGCATACCGCGGGTGGACCCGACCCCCGCCCCATGTGGGACCCCATTATGCAGAAACCCATACTGCCATTGTGACCGGCCAGTCACGGGGTGGGGCTGGGGTTTGCTCCAGGCATTTTTACCAGAATTTTTTGCGAATTCAAGTTTTCTCATAATTATTTCGTATCTCTCCGAGTCCATGAAGTCAGTGAAAAACTAGACGGACATGCGTGCATGTACGGCGTTGTAGAGGTCGTATTACTGTGCGGCAAAAATCAATCTGTTAATATTCTTTATCAGACTAATTTTTACGGAATGGGTTTTCAGCGTGCTCCTCTCTCTGTTTGAATCATTTTTAGGGATTGAGAAATCCTAATATTATCACAGTCACGCCGTTATCAGGTTATGGGCTGAGAGATTTACAAAACTATACAAGGGGGTAGCTCTAAAGAGTGCCCGCTGCACGTCACTGTGTTAAAATCAATCAATCAATCAATCAATCAATCAATCAATCAATCAATCAATCAATCAATCAATCAATCAATCAATTAATCAATCAATCAATCAATCAATCAATCAATTAAAATGACTTCGTCTGTATTCTCGGGTTATCGATGGATACATGTTAGTGTCGGATTATTATGTTTTGGATTTTGCTACCACACGCACCGGATTAACCCGCTGAATAAAATCCCGCGAAAACGTCTGATACCGTATACGTGCCACATTCTGACCGTCTCGCACACCCTCCCTCTACCCGCGACACTCAGTACGTGTTGGCTGGATAAGGGACCAGCGTTGACGACGCTGGCCCCTCATCCAGCCAGCGCGGGGCCGCGGCGCGTCGCTGCCTGGGAAGCGGCCGCTTCTCGCGGTCTGGCATGGGAACGTGCTGCATGGGAGCAGTCACAGACAGTCACATGGGAGCAGGGGTCCCGCGACGGGATGGCTCACTCCCACGATGTCCTACGTCCCCTACCCCCAGCCACACAGCTAGTGTTCACGTCGAGTACTTGAATACCCATCCCAAGTACATCAGTACTCCCGCGTGCACCGGTATGCCCCAGTGAATTGACGTCAGATTGGTTGCGGAAAACGGCGTTTTGATAAGAATATCCAACGGTGTTGACAGTCCGCGACGCTGTCGCGTATCGTCGCGGTGCCTGCGACGCGGAAAGCATTATTTTTTGCCGATAAATTATCATAATAATAAAATCGATTACGACTCACTGGGCATGACCAGGGGACATGACTGTACCTCGCCCTCATTCTTCTATTTCTGCTCTGTATAATATAACGAAATGCATAATGTTTCTCTGCTACATGTACTAAAGGGCGGGGGCCCTAGGGTAGTGGTTAGCACCGCTGCCTTTCACACAGAGTTCGGAGTTCGGTTCCCGGTCTCGGCGGTTTGAAAGAAACAAATAATGTTTCTTCCCCATCCACGTGTGAAAGTCAGTATTGTGTGGAGCCTCCGTGACCGAGAGGTAGCGTGCTCAGCCTCAGACCGCCAGGGCTCGAATTTCGAATCCTGTGTCTGTCATCTCAATCATCTCACCATCCTTAGGAGGTTCTCCTGGCCCAGTTCAGCCTATATGTGCACAAAGGTAGCCTAAAGCCCGATTCTCTTCATTTATATGTACTAAATATCACAATTTTAAAAGTACATAAGATGCGATACGAACTTAAGACGTGACATACTGTATAAAATAACGATGACTATATATCTTTTCATATATTACGGCTAGTGTAGTGGCTAACGATGCCGCTTGTCACGCCGGAGCTCGCAGATTCGGTTTCAATGAAACAAAATCTTTCTTCTCTGTTTACTCATAAATATTCTGTATTGTGGTGAACCTCTGTGAACGAGAGATAGCTTGCTCGGTATCAGCCCGCCAGGGCTCGAATTTCAAATCCTGTGTTCATTACATCACTCACTCACTCACTCACTCACTCACTCACTCACTCACTCACTCACTCACTCACTCACTCACTCACTCACTCACTCACTCACTCACTCACTCACTCACTCACTCACTCACTCACTCACTCACTCACTCACTCACTCACTCACTCACTCACTCACTCACTCACTCACTCACTCACTCACTCACTCACTCACTCACTCACTCACTCACTCACTCACTCACTCACTCACTCACTCACTCACTCACTCACTCACTCACTCACTCACTCACTCACTCTCTCACTCACTCACTCACTCACTCACTCACTCACTCACTCACTCACTCACTCACTCACTCACTCACTCACTCACTCACTCACTCACTCACTCACTCACTCACTCACTCACTCACTCACTCACTCACTCACTCACTCACTCACTCACTCACTCACTCACTCACTCACTCACTCACTCACTCACTCACTCACTCACTCACTCACTCAACTCACTCACTCACTCACTCACTCACTCACTCACTCACTCACTCACTCACTCACTCACTCACTCACTCACTCACTCACTCACTCACTCACTCACTCACTCACTCACTCACTCACTCACTCACTCACTCACCCACCCACCCACTCAGTCACTCACTCACCCACTCACTCACCCACTCACTCACTCACTCACTCACTCACTCACTCACTCACTCACTCACTCACTCACTCACTCACTCACTCACTCACTCACTCACTCACTCACTCACTCACTCACTCACTCACTCACTCACTCACTCACTCACTCACTCACTCACTCACTCACTCGCTCGCTCACTCGCTCACTCGCTCGCTCGCTCACACGCTCGCTCGCTCACTCACTCACTCACTCACTCACTCACTCACTCACTCACTCACTCACTCACTCACTCACTCACTCACTCACTCACTCACTCACTCACTCACTCACTCACTCACTCACTCACTCACTCACCCACTCACTCACTCACTCACTCACTCAGCGTCACTCACTCACTCACTCACTCACTCACTCACTCACTCACTCACTCACTCACTCACTCACTCACTCACTCACTCACTCACTCACTCACTCACTCACTCACTCACTCACTCACTCACTCACTCACTCACTCACTCACTCACTCACTCACTCACTCACTCACTCACTCACCCACTCACTCACTCACTCACTCAGCGTCTCGCGTTTGCTGCGTTTTCGAGGTTGGTAATCTAATTGTGACAGTATATATATAATAAAATTTCACAACTTTTGGGTGGCCCTCGCGATAGTGGTTATTTTTTAGGGTCTCCCAGACATGTAATTTTGTACAATAAAAGTTGTCTGTCTATCTGCTGCATATAGTAGGCCTATCACCTAACATGATACCAATTTCGTCGCATTATATAGCTTTTCTTATAAAAATAAAACAGTGGTAATTTTTAAAATTCTAGGCCTATGATAATCGTCAGTATCATATACATGATTTGTAGCGTTCCTTTTCTATATATATGCTGTGACGATGGTTTTTTTCAAATTAATCGTCACTGATTTCGTTTCATCCGTAAATATGCCGAAGCGGTGGGTATTTCCCGACGTCAGGTAGGCCTAGACCAACTATTATCGTGACAATCTCAACTCGCGGTAACAAACCCTACGACATCTATTAACCCTTTGCGTGCTAATCACGACTATAATCATTTTTATAGTATACTTATTACTTTGTATTACCGCTATCAACTAGCGGTAATTGTGAGTGGCATATTTGTTTTAATCGTTAACATTGCCACTGTACAAATTAATTCGAGTGGGTGAAATTTAATCTGGCGCTCAAAACATACCCCGTCATGGAAACTATCAAGTGTATGTATGATAATAGGACTACTGATTTCTCATAGATTGGTGACTATTTCCAGTCACGTCATTTAACCCTTACAGCGCTAATTTTTTAACCCTTTAACCGCCGGTGTCGCATATATTTGGGTTTTCATTTTTTATTAGCACATTAAGTACCACCTTTTAAACATGTGCCAAAGATAAAATGTGACATCAATCAGCACTATTTGAAAACAGTTGACCTCCATTTTGCCAAATCTGAATAATTTTCACTCACTTGAAGTTGTGGATCGCGTCAGCGAGACACAACTTCAAGTGGGTGAAAATTCAAATTAAATAATTTGGCGGTTAAAGGGTTAAATCTGTTCTATTAGGTCACAACACAGATATTGAGAACGCTACCGCTCAGTCACAGAAGCTCCTCACAATACTACATCTTTACGAGAGAGCGAAGAAGAAACATTTTGTTTGTTAGAAACCTGAAGGCCAAAGTGGGGTTCGAACCTGCGATCTCCAGCAGGTAGCTTTAACCAGTGCACCAGGGCTCCGCCCCCGGATGCATACAACTGCGCGTTTATAGCTAGTCCACTTAGTTCAACAATTTTAATCTGCATTCACATGGTGGTGTAGAAATGAATAATAATCAAATAATTGTCTGTAATACATTGTAGTACTTATGATATAGTTTATTTTATGAAATCGTACGTAAACATATTTTTAATAAGGCTTGGGTGGAACAATAACTTTAAACCATAAATCTGCTGAAAGCTCTTCGTCAGAAGCACCATTTTTATCTAGCAAGTATGGATGTTGCGTTTATTATTTACGCTTTTGCAATTCGATTTTTAACGAGAGTGCCCTGTTTTTCTCAATAATTATTCTTATCAACTACAGCCAAATTATTATTTTCTTACCTCGACAGAAATATACGTAGCAAAGATATTTTATATAGCATCCGATTTTTAGCACCCACTTTCATAAATTAATTTGTGACGTCCCTGGTTGTTATTATGCTATGATACATTTCACTCGGCTACCAAATCTGATAGTCCTGGGTAAATGTCACAATACACACTTTACATACTATACGACATGAATATAGAACCGTCCAGAGATACTACAAGCAGATCGGTAATGAATATTTATTTACATGCAGAAGCAAACCGAAAGGACAAACTGTCAGGTGCCCTTTCGGTTTGCTTTACCATTGTATTATCGTGCTAATGTTGCTGATAATGCAGATCGATTATTTCTATTGAACTGCAATCGTACCACTGCGGTTGGAACGACACAATCCGTGTTTTAGACACCCGAGTGTCCACGTAGAATTTGACACAGAGAACATTCTCATTCATGTCCAATTACCATTCTGATCGGCAGGATCCGTTTTCACCTGCCTCTCCTCTACCATTCCAAGGTAAACTACAGTAACTGCTCACTTGAAAAGTAAGCGTTTGCTGTTGTTTGCGTTCACACAGCGGACCTGATACGTACGCTCGTGTGTACTACCAAAGAATCTATGGTACTACTTACAAATACTATGACGAATGTGCATAACCCGAGTATTCGCACCATGTATTGCACCATGTATGCAAATGAAGAATATCGCCACCTTGCTACACATTAGACAATCCAGTTTGAACTCCTTCGATAGACATCATTATCATGTTTTATTGACAACAGGGCATCTATAGCAGACTCATGTTACTACATGAATGTGGTGATACATTAACCCTTTAACCGCCGGTGCCGTCCATATCCGTTTTTACATTTTATATTAGAACAATACATAACAGCTTTTAAACCTGTTAAAGATAAAATGTGGCATAAATCAGAAATATTTGAAAACAGTTGACCTCCATTTTGTCAAATCTGAATAATTTTCACTCACTTGAAGTTGTGGATCGCGTCAGCGAGACACAACTTCAAGTGGGTGAAAATTCAAATTGAATAATTTGGCGGTCAAAGGGTTAATGTAAAACAACGAATAGGCAATGCCAATAATTATATTCAAATCTGCCGTTATAGTTAAAATGCATATCGCATGCATTTTAAAATACATTTGGAATACAAAGTTAGCTAATATTACATCTGGGCCTAAACTGAGCTAAATACGGAGTTTTCTGATAACTCTGTTTTCCTCTCACCAAGAACTTTATAGAGTTCTTGCTCTCACTAACAAGCCAAAATGAGACAATTACAGTATTGTAATTGCAGCCAGATATACCGGTACTCTGGAGAAGTGTATAAAATAAACCTGTAAACGATATAATTATGCAAATGGATAAGTAAACTAAAACTACACATGGAGAAATATGTCCTTTATTTTGCCAGTTACTATTAAACATAAATCTAAATTTAGGTGCGATATTTGAATGATTTGGGGGCGTGTTCATTTGCATGTGCACGTTGAACACCACAGTGCGTACACTTCAAACTAGGGACGCTCAGGCAGACCTCAGACACAATATATAATTGTAATGTTAGTTTATAAAACAACTTATGATTTGTGACGGAAAAGGGACAACCACACAAAACTGAGGCTCATAATTAAATATGTATATACAATATTGTGGTTATACTAGTTGTATGTGGATTGATATGCATGTAGGTCTATAACAATCATATCGACCTAAAATGTCACTGTTGCACAATCGATATTATTATGGATAATCGAAACGGAAGAAAACGCTTTTGGAACTTGAAAGAGTATGACATTTTATCATCCCTTCCTCGGGTCCTCAAAACACCTGTTATTTGATGGGTTCTCAATTGAACAACGAGTCAGCCCAACCACGTTATTTGTCAAAATGTTATCATTTTGATGTAAAAGTGACGAGTAACATGGTACATTTTTCAACACTTTGTGAAAAAATTGTAGCCAAAATGTGATGACTTTTATGTAAAAGTAGTTCGCATTGTAGTAAATAAAGTACTGGAATTCCGTGCCAAAAACAAATTATTATTATATGACATAGGTGTGCAGCATTATTAACAATCCATGTAAGTATGATTGTAGACGTTCGCTGAAAGGGTCACTCTATGTTTCAATTTTAAATAATAATTTTATTTTGTGTTCCACCCGGCACAAGAACAAGCATGTTCATATACAAAATGAATCAATGGGGTTATATGCCATCTTTGTGGAGATACAGACTAAATTGAGTCCGGATAACCTATTGAGGATGTTAAATTAATCAGATGACACTGTCCTCCAGACACAGAATTCGAAATTCGAGTCCTGGTGGTCTCAGGCCGAGCACGTTATCTCTAGGTGACGGAGGTTCCCCACAATGCTGAACCTTCAGCATCACACCAGCCAATGGTGGTTCAATGTTGTTGTTAACCACCATTGGCTAAACGTCGCTTGCCCGCTGCATAATCGGTCGCCTTGACCTGGAGAGATTGCTGCGCCTCTGTTTACAGCACCAGCAGTAATTCTGGATCGCTCCCCAAGAACTACGATCCAGAAGAAAACGCCAGTATCTGGATTAGGTTTAGCCAGTCCACTTTGAGTTCCAATTTGGCGACTGGTGCAATTGTAAAACGATTTGATAGATGTATGGGCTGGGATGTCAGTAAGTTTTGTCCAAAACAAGGCTGAACTGGCAAGAGGCGTCGTCATAGCGTGTGACAGCTTAAGGGTCTGTATAATTATATGAAACATCATTAGTTGTTATATGGATGTACCTATCCTTCATTTTCCTTATTATGTAACCTTGGAAACAAGAATACATTATAAGATGTCACTGGCATCTGCTATATAGTAAAATCTTCATCATAATAAAAAAAATAATTAAAGTGACAATTTTTTTCGAGGGGGTCACACTGACATGGATGTGGATGTCTAGCCATGGATGGACACGATGATCCAGAGGGTGTCCCTGTCGGACTCACAACTCTATGTGGGTCATTGCTGATAAGAATCCCGTGGCCCGCTGCCAGGAATGTGGCGCTTACGTGCCTTATCAGAAGACATAGCCAGAGAGGGCAGTATTTTGCTCAGAAAGACGATGGCTCAGCATTGAGCCGACGCCTGCAGGCGTCGGCGCAATGCTGAGCCATTGTCTTCGAGCCGAGCCAGGCAGGGACAGGAACACCCTGTACACAACGGAAAAACCAGACCGCTCTGGAATTCTAACATTGTCCGCATTTCTGTCATTGCTAGCGCGTTACGTTCGATTGTTTCCCTGGCGTGTCCCTCAAGTGCTGCCCTTGTCACGTGCACCCTTGGAGATCTCGTGCCTGAATTGATGTCACATCTGATGACGCCACAGCAATTATAGTGCGGTATGCCCCACCTAGCACACTTACGAATGAGCCAGACAACTATTCAACCGAGTGCCAGCAAAAAATCACTAAGAAAGCCCCCCCCCCCCCCCCACACACAACTAGACAGAGAGTCACCCAAATGGAAAACAAAACAACCATTCAATCGGAGAACCAAACAACCACCCAACAAGACAGCCAAACAACCATCCAACCAAAGAGCCAGACAACCACCCAACCGGACTCAACAAATGAGTCAGTGAATAAGCAAACCAGAGAGCTACCCAACCAGAGAACCAGACAAGCACTCAACCACTCAACCACAGAACCTGAATAAGCAAACCAGAGAGAGAGACAGCTACCAAACCAGAGAACCACTCAACCACAGAACCAAATAACTACTCGACCGGAGAACCGGACAACCACTCAACCAGAGAGCCAGACAACTACTCGACCAGATAACTGGACAGACACTCAACAAGAGAGCCAGACAATTATCCAATCGGAGAAACAAACAACTCCCAAACCGTAGAACCGGACGACCACTCAACCATAGAACAAAAGAACCAAACAACTACTCATTTATTTATTAGGGTTGATGCATAAAATCAAAGTGTACAATATAATACAAAATAAAAATAACATAAATGTACAGTAAAAATGCATGCAAAGGATGTCACTACAGGTGACTAGAACCCAATCTGTTTGAAATCCATTATAATATAAAAATTATATATAAATATATATACAAGTTATATAAAAGTACGTTGTAAAAAACACAGTATAAAGTATAATAGAATAATTTAAAAGCATGAAGGTACATGCAATAGACGATGTGTTAAGTAAACGTATGTAGGTAAAAAATAAGGTTGAAATCATAACTATGCACTAAAAACACGCACACGACCGACATCGACAAGTACTTGTCCACGAACATATATCATTACAGGAAAATGTGTCTTTGAACTTTTTATAATAGAAACTGTCTAGCTCCTCAACAAAAATATCAAGAGTAGGATCCACACGCAGTTCTGGTGGTAACTTGTTCCATAAAGTAACAATTCTATTAGAATAATACCCCTTATATGTCTCTGTTTAGATTCCAAAATGAGACCTTTTTGGTTAGAGCGAAGTCTTAGCTTCGGTATATATGTTTTGACAAGCTCAGAAATATTATTAGAAAAATTGGTCGTAAACATTGATTTAAAAAATAATTTATTGTATGCCATTCTTCTTCGAAAAGAAAGTGGCAAAATGTTCATATCTACACAGCGATTTTTATAGTTTAATGGAGGATAATGCATGGCGTATCGTGTAAAATGTCTCTGTATGCGCCCAATCAATTCAATATGAGACTTATAGAAAGGTGACCAGACTGGAGAGGAGTATTCGCCTATGGGTCTTATTAAAGCTTTGTATAGCTTTAAAGTGACTGACGCAGGAGCTTTATAACCAACTGCGCGCCTTATCATGCCGTTTACTTTATTACATTTAATAATAGCGTTTTTTATATGTACATTATGTGTCAAGAAGCTGTCAACAGTAATACCTAAGTCACAAAACGAGGAAACTTTTTCTAATGGCTCACCAATTTGCAAATACATACAATCGTCAATATCAACAATTCGTCGAAAACACTTAGCATCATCTGCAAACATGGCTAATATAGCTTTTTGCACTGTCAGGCATATCGTTAATAAATAGTAAAAATAACAGAGGACCTAAAATTGATCCCTGTGGCACACCAGATGTCACAGGGATCCATTCAGATGCACAGCCATCTAAAACAACACGTTGGTTTTGGTTACATAGATGATCACTTAACCAATCGAATAGTTTTCCACTAAAACCTAACTTCTTCATTTATGTAGCAGCAGCATGGTGTGATTGACCGAATCAAATGCCTTTGAAAAATCTAAAAATATCATGTCCATCTGCTTGCCTTCATCTAAACATTTACCTACATTTTCGTATACATCTAATAATTGGGTTGTACAAGATTTACCATTCATGAAGCCATGTTGCAAAGGATGTATTAATGGTTTTCTAAAATCAATAATATTGCTATATAAATATTTTTTCCATGACTTTTGACACTATACATAGCAAAGATATAGGTCTATAATTACAGACCTGAGATTTATCACCTTTTTTATGAGCAGGCACCACGTTACCTTGCTTCCATTGAGCATGTATACATCCAGAATTAAAGCTTCTCGTAAAAAGATGTGCCAGTGATGGTGCCAGCACAGTGGCACATTTCTTAAGAACATGAGATGACAGATTGTCAGGCCCACACGCCTTATGCACATTCAACCAGAGAGCGAAACAACCACTCAAACGGAGAGCCAGATAATCACCCAACCGGAGAGCCAGACTACTCGACCGGAGAACCAGACAGCCACTCAACCAGAGAACCAGACAACCACCCAACCAGAGAACCAGAAAGCAACCTAATCGGAGAACCAAACAACTGGAGAACAAAACAACCACCCAACCAGAGAACCAAACAACCACCCAACCGGAGAACCAAATAACCACCAAACCAGAGAACCAAACAACCACCCAACCAGAAAACCAAACAACCATGCACTCAACCAGAGAACTAGAAAGCATTCGGATCTACGGCTTAAGAAGGACACAGCAGTTGCCACACACTTCAATTGGAAAACAAAGATTTTGAGTTCAACAGCCAAAGGTACCTTCGATGGGTAAGAAATTTGCACCAAATTATGCTAATTTGTTTTTGGCAGAGTGGGAGGAAAAAGCATTAGAAAAATGCGTCTAAAAACCATCAGTGTACTGGAGGTTCCTAGATGATATTTTTATGATCTGGGAACATTCCAAGGAAGAATTTTACAAATTTGTGAAAATTTCGCATACCCATCACCCTTCGATTACTGCGAAGGCAGAGTTGAGCTCGGAATCAATGCATTTTTTAAACACAGTGGTTTACAAAAGAAACAGATTTAAGGAGACAGGTACATTTGATACCAAAGTTTATTTTAAACCAACAGATACTTTGGAACTGTTACACAAGAAATCACATCACCCAAACAGTACTTTTAAGGGATTAATTAAGTCACAAATCCTTAGATATGTTAGAATATGTAATAACAAACAAGATGTAATGATAGCGTGTAGGAAACTATTTGCTGCACTAGTTAGGAGAGGTTACTCGAACGTTTTTTGCGAAAGATCAAAGATAAAACATTGTGTGAATTGAGAAAAAACCTGAACAAGGGATCTTCTCAAAGATGCACTACTAGGAACTGTAAATTATGTTCGACACAAGTAGTTGTAGAGAGTGGTAAGACCATGGGGGGCGTACTGGATGCCGGGTATCAAATTCAAATTCCAACCACACAAAATTGTGATTCAGCTCACGGTATTTACTGTGGGGGAGACTGGGCTCTTCTTCAGAAAAATGATAAACATACATCGTTCGGATGTACGGCTTAAGAAGGCCACAGCAGTTCCCACACACTTTAACTCCGGGAGCTGCAGGACGACCCATCTGAGAGTGTTGTATCTTGAAGTATAGAAGAATACGGGAGACATAACTCTAAATAAGATTGGGCGACTTAAAGCGGGAAGGAAGTGGCAATTAGCCCTGAAAGCGTATTCTCCATTCGGCTTAAATACGGTACCTTCCCCTAAGGATGGTGGCGTCACCCCCTTCGTTATCACCTACTCTGCAACTGCGGTGGAGGCAGCTAAGTTAGTGAAGACTTCCTTCAATAAACTTAAAGCGAAACATCCAAACATCCTGTATAAACAGTGCGTAACAGCATTTAAGACGACGGTGCGTAACAGCATTTAAAAGGAGACAAAATCTACATGATCTCTTGGTGAGAAGTAGATTGGGGAAAGCCCCACTGGACAACCCAACGGTTACCGGATCCGACTCAAGTCAGGATCCCAGCTAACACAGAACGTTCAGATATCATTTCCCTCAAGGTTCGTTATGGGTTTGTTAACTGGTAATCTTATGCGAACGTTCTAAGAATATTCGTTCCCCACATAACCCTAGGCGAATGTTTAACGAACGTTTTGAGTAATCATTCCCTCAAGGTTAGCTATGGGTTTGTGAACTGGTAATCTTATGTGAACGTTCTAGGAATAGTCTCTCCCCACATAACCCTAGGCGAATGTTCGACGAACGTTCCGAGTTTTTATGGTACAACTGAGGTCAATTAAACCCTTCGCATGCCAATCAATCAACTGGTAATCTTATGCGAACGTTCTAGGAATATTCGCTCTTCACATAACCCTAGGCGAATGTTCGAGGAACGTTTTGCATTTTTACTGAGCTGAAATCCCGCCCCCTCCTCCGTGACTCAACGTGACAGTCCCAGAATGCAGCGCGGTTCCGATTTAAAAATGACCGCGCCCAGAACAAGTAAATTATGTGAATTTGAGGTAATAAATCAACTTGTCAAGCTGTAAAAGCCACATATTCTTTCAAATATGAATTACAGACAAAAGAAGAAAGCTTACATTTGTGGAAGTGTGCTGAAGAAACGGCATATTTCAAGTGTTTTGCCCACTGGCTATGGAAAAAGCCACCGGTTGGACGACATGGACGAGGTAAGTTTGTTGACTTGTCACTTGACATTTTCACCCCCTGGGCCCGGGCGATAATAAAGGAATGCCAGACGCGCGCCCCCCTTGCCCGGGCTTGGGCTTACCAACCGGGTCCCGAGAGGGTTTAGACCTAATGGCAAATTTCTACATTTTTATCAGTAGACTAACGTTAGGTCACAGACTCTGTCTCTAGACCTCCTAGGCTAGTCAACATTGTCAGCCGGTCCCGCCCCCGGAGTGCCAGACAAGTGCCCCGTCTATACCTAGTCCTAGACTACAGACAGTCTACACTGTCTACACTACAGTCTACTACAGTCTGTCCGACGGTGGGGGATGGTCCAAAATGAAAGTTAGATTTTCGGTATCCAGTCAGTCAATTCTCCAACGATTTTTATGAAATTTTGCATAGGCCTACCTTATTTTCTAGTCATTTGGCATCGATCCTGAAAATTTCGTACAAAAAATCTTGGATAGTTCAAAAGTTGGACCATTTGACATGTAGGCCTAGGCCTAGTAGGCCTAAATGTCTATTTATGACGCTCCTCTATTAGTCTATAACATGTTACGTAAAAAAACAGTAATTTAATTCGGGTTTATTCTCAGAATTCCGTTACATGTCAAATGGTCTAACTTTTGAAATACTGGATGGAATTTCGCAGGTGGGTCAAGCAAATCATCAAATGTCAAATATAGTCCAGATCTATTTATTTAGACTTTTTTTTTTTAATTGTTTTAAAAAAAAACACAGATCTATTTAAATTTATTTTTTTGTGGGGGGGGGGGGGGGGCAAGTGAGGCTGACTAGGTCAAAATGATATTTGAAAAAAAAGATAGGGTAGTCTATCTTGACTTGGTTTCAATAATTATTGGGTGGGGGGGGGGTTCGATGTAGGTCAAAATAATATTTATTTCGACTGCCCCTAAAAAAAAGACGGGGGCATTAACAACAGAGGCAAAGTCATCAAAGCCTGCGTCGATTCACCTTCTTGTTTCTGTCTACAAATTTGTATTCGAAACTACAGGCTTAATATTGATGTCGGAGCTAGGCCACTATGTTTTTTTCTCTGTTTTAGATGAACGCGCGCATTAGATTTAGGCCGCGCATTACCAGAAAACACATGTGATTTTTTCTGCCCAGCGCGTGCATTGAATTTTTGCTGATTTCCGAAAAAACAGATAATTTTGGGAGATAAAAAAAATCGGAAAAAAACAATTTCATTTCAGGAGATAAAAAAAGATTTTTCCAACTATGTTTTTTTTTGCTTGTGTTTTTTAGTCGCCCTCTTTAACTCTATTTAAAATAGGTCAAAATATATTTTTATTTCATCAGCCTCATTAACATGATTAACTTTCCAAGAAATTTGTCAAATGTTTTTTTTATTTTGTCGACCTCAATAACTTTTCCAAAAATAGGTTTGAACAATGTTTTTTTTTCCTAAATGTTTTTTATACCGCCCTCCCTCATAAGATTTTGGATTTTTTCTGATCTAAAAAAGAGAAGTAAACCACAGTGGCCATAAAGGGACCCCTTAGGATGAGACATTTTCAATGTTGTCAATTTTGAAAATTTAATTTATATGAAGCTATATAACCTACTGATCTTAACTGAAAATACAAAAAAGTCAAAAAACAATTTTGAAGCACCGAAAGAGAGTGAAATAGTTATATTTCCAGGTCGTATATTGCCATGTAAACAAAATAAGTCAGTATTATACAGCACTTTACACCACATATTCCCACATCTTGGACGGTAAGATCAAGGCAATCGCCTCTTATTGGTGTCTTATAGTCAGGACATGAGGGGACACACCTGCAGCACTGATGGTCTGCTCAGCGCTGGGCCGACGGCATCAACTTGTGGCCCAATGCTGTGCTAGCATTCAACCATCTTTTAGGAGAACTCATTGTATGCTTGGGTTTTGTCCGGATTCTTTACAATATTGTTAGAAAATTAAAGAATGCTCTGCGGGATACACTACTTCATTACAACATTAAAAACGAAAATTGATGTCATCACACTGAGTCGCTTTAAGGATATGAGCGAAGCAAAGCTTCACAAATAGAAGTGTCATTATTTTAATGATTTTGGAGGACCTTTAATTATGTATTACAACAACATTTCCTCGGGACAATTATTTATTTTATCAATATGAAAACTCAGTCATGAGAATTCAGTCTCAATTCAAAAATACTTCAGCCCCTCATTCCCCTGGAGATTGAATGGTGGCCGCCTAGGTAATATTTGAATAAATAAAAAAAAAATATTTCTAATTACAGGGGTAATACCTTTAACTTTATAATCATGATGATATCTTGCTAGGGGGCATTCTTATTAAAGGGTACTGGAAAGGTGTATTGACACGTCGATGACTATGCCTCCGCTGTTAACGCCTCCTCCCCATTTCTTTGACCTACATCGTACCTTCCCCCTACCTAAAAATAATTGAAACCAAAGATGCCCTATATTTTTTTTAAAAGACAGTCAAAATAAATAAAAGTATCCTTTTCATCTATCTGCCCCACACCAAAAAAAAATCCAAAGATGCTTTTTAACAAACAAATATATTAATATCTTACAGAGCTCCAGATATTTTTTGGTTTTAGGAGTATTTTACTCATTGAAATGAGTGATGAGGAGTGAAATATGATGACAAAATATACAGCGAGTATTTTTCATACAACAACATGAAAGCTTCAATGATCACTTTTTTTCTTACACTCAGGTCACATAGTTCTGCTGAGTGCTCACGTACAAAATACAACAAATCGTTTCATTTTTCCTGTTTCTTTTTATTTTGATGGGTATTTTAACGGGTAATAATACTCCTCAGATCTTCTATCAATGAGTTGTTTTATTTTTACATGCGTATTTTACGCATATACGCATGTTATCTGGAGCACTGAATTCTTAGGTAAATTATTCTATTCGTTTGACCCATCTTTTCTTGTAAATATTTGCCTTCACCCCCACTGCTTATTTTTTCAATTTTTTGTGACCGGTCACCACCCCCCCTCCCCCCCCCCCCCACACACACCCAACTGAAAACAATGGAATCCCAAGAGGTTATTGAGAAAAATAAATTGTAGAAAGTTGCCTTCACCCCCCTCTTAATTTTTCAATTTTGTTGTGATCCCCCCGCCACTCGACCCCCTCCTTTTTTTCAAAATTGTTTGACTCCCTGTCTACCCCCCTATGGAAAAAAAATCAAATGTCCCTCCCCGCCCGTAAAGAAAAGAAATCCAGAGAGGCTACTACGTTGAATGGAAAAAAAAACCTTGAAATAAATATTTGTTAACCCCCCTCTCCTCCCATGTGCCCTCACTGACTGATTTTTTTTAATCGACCTCGATTAGGCCAGCCTTAAAAATATGTTTGTTTCGGATATCACATCAGCTAAAAAAAGTCATGCGGAAGGGAGGTAATTTAACCCTTACACTGCTATGTGCGACTATAGTCGCCCAAAATAAACAAAGCGCCGTCGCCCAGTAAATTCTTTTAAAAAAAAAAGATTTTTTTTACTTTTGTTTTGTGGTGTCTTTCTGTTTGTTTTTAATATAATGGCTTTTAATATCAGCTGTTCATCAGATGTTTGTTTGTTTGATGTTAGTGGGAAACCACACATGCTGCAAATTTTATGCAGCAGTGTAAGAGTTAAAAAAAATTCTGCCAGGCCATGAAAAAATGTTTGCAGTGGTTACTAACATCATGAGGGATGGATGATGATTTTTTTATCGCTTGCCAGACCAAAAAGTAACCAAGAACAATATGCAACACTGTTTAAAACCCCCATTTTTTAAATTTCATTAGGACTGCTTGAAGAATTTGGGTTTTAGACAAAACACAATCACTGCATTTTAACTAACTGACCGAATATTTTCGGAAAATGACTCCTAAAAAATATTTTGAGATGAAAATAATATTGAGATGTGCAGGTGATTTTTTTAAAGTTTTAATGATATTCAAAATGACCGCCATAGATGAACTTCATATTTTTTTGTGTGTGCAAAAACTCAAAAATTTAAGTCAAGAAATAATTCACATTTTACAATCACATTACCCACCATGTGTAAGGCCACGGTTTTTTAATTTCCTGGTTTACAGATTTTTTTGTCCAGATTGGACTGTCGGAGGTCGAAATACAGATAAAATTGGGAGTTGTGTACTTTTTTATTTCTTCATAAAAAAATGGGTCGGAGGACAAAAAAATAGGTAACTGCGCCATTTTCTTCAACAATTACAGTAGACCAATTAAAAGTCCCCACTCATAAAGGATCAGGCTTAGTCAATCAGACGACATCATGCATACAGCATGCAGGGAAAGAAAGGCTAAAAATAGTCAGTATCAGAGTGCATGTTTTTCTTGTCCTTACCACCCCAAATTTATTTTACTGGCCTGTTGCACGAAAAGTGGTCAAATTGGTTAGCATCACAACTGAAAAACAAATTCCTCTAAAATCCATCAAAATTTCTGAGATGAAGGGCCAATGTGTATATTTTATGGGATTACCTAAAAAATTATTTATCACAGCAGAAGGATTGGAAATAATGATATCATAATGACTGATGTTAGGAGGGGGTCGGACGTGACACAATTGCACTTACAACATACACAAAAATGTCTTTTAGTTTCCCCAGAACAATTGCAAACAGGCAAAATTTCAATAAAGAAAAAATCACACTCTCATTACTGAACATAATTATGCCGCCACAGTACTTAATGATGTCAATGACATATCAAATTGGCAGCAAATTATGCAATTATTCAAAGAATCATTATATTCAAGAGAAACAATATTATGAACATGTGGTATTAACATGATTAATCAGAGGACCTTACAATAAAAATGTTTCACTAGATGGAATTCAATAAAATAAGAAATCTAGATGAAAAATACAATAAACAGATTTCATTTGCAAAATCAAGGGGGGGCGGACATGACAAAATTATTTTACAAACTAGAAAACGAACACTATGGCAGCTGTCTCAGATCACCTGTTGGCCATTTTAAATTTAATATTCTAAATTTTTGTTATGGGCTAGCATTGTGTAACCGTTTATTTAATACTGATATTCTAATTATTTTATAATTATTTAATACTGATAATCTAATTAGCATTTAAGGTTTCCAATGCATTAGCGAAATTAAAGAAATGGACTCTCGGACAGTCAGGCATTTTGAATTGTACATCTCTGAAACTTGACATGTATTAATTGTCCTCATAAATATTATTCTAGTGTGATGTTCTAGTTATCATTCTATATTTTTAAGATAATGAAGAAAACCAAATAAAAATGCAGACCATATGCAATATAAAGCACTGAAATGCATACCATGATAACTGCAAATAGTGCTGCATACAAGTTACATGTATATTACCATGATTTATTTTATCCACAAAAAATTATTTCTAAGGGGCAGTATCAAGGAGAAAAAAACAATGACATATTACAAGTATCAAGGAGGATCAAACACTTATCTGATATATATTGTGATTGTAAGAGGTGGCATTAAATAGCATCAGAAATAAACCATATTCATAACCATATCTCATGTACCTGTCCGATTGTCTTTTTAAATTTTAAACACAACACCTCTAGGGGGACTAGTTGTGCTTTTTGGGGGTATATGAACTTTGACCTACTTTTGATTCAGTACTATGACCTATTTAGACGTTTTGACACACACTTCGTTTCCGGAGCAGATCTCGAAAACTACTGGGCCGATTATATTCATATTGCACATACATGATCTCTAAGGTCCCTAGTTGTCCCTTTCCAGGTTTTTGGACCTTGAAGTTGACCCAGCACTTTGACCTAGTTTATAACATCGGTAAATCCGACTGAAATATTTTTGCGGAATATCATGGAAACCGCTCAAGATAGCTAACACCATTACTATAAAACAAATTGTAAGGTTTCAGGAGAGGGTGAATCTTGAAAAAATTTGACTCGATAAAATACAAAATGGCCGCCTATCAGCCATTATTTACCTCGACATGCCTGATATCAGGTAAACCGTGATAGATAGCTAGACCATTTCTATAAAACCCTTCGTAACACTTTTTAACGTTGTGTTGACCACGGTCCGTAATGCATCGCTTAACCCCCCTCGCCCCTCTAGGCGTTACGTAATTGTTGAACGGCCCCAAATGTGACGTTTCAGGAGAGGATGCATCTTGAAAAATGTTGACTTGATTAATTTTAAAATGGCTGCCTATCGGCCATTATTCACTTTCACATGGCCGATATTTAGTAAATCGTGCTAGATGGCAAGACCATTACTATAAAACAAAATGTGAGATTTCAGGAGAGGATACATCTTCAAAAATTTTGACTCGATCAAATTCAAAATGGCCGCCTATCGGCCATTATTCACTTTTACATGGAGGCTCAGTCTATAAAACAAAATGTGACGTTTCCGGAGAGGATGCATTTTGAATTTTTTTGACTCTATCAAATTCAAAATGGCCGTCTATCGGCCATTATTACTATATTATTACTATAAAACAAAATGTGAGGTTTCGGGCGAGGATGCACCCTGAAATTTTTTAACTAGATCAAATTCAAAAAGACCGTCAATCAGCCTATATTTACCATTACTAGGCCCATTACTAGGATACTGATTAAGATCATTAATTTTATTAGAGGTTTGCCATCTCTGACTGACTGTCCAGTACTTATATTGCTCTTAGACTGAGCCTCTTAGACTGAGCCTCTCAGACCTAGTTGTCTTGCGTCTTGATTTTTTACCTAGCCTAGGACTACATTAATAACACTACACAAAATCACTTCAATCAAATTTTAATTCGGAACGGGAGCTCCTGGACTTATGTAGTCTTGTTTCTTTGTAGCTGTGGATTGCAGTAATACAATTGAACAGTACACACCACAGATAAGACAAACTTCATTGTGTTTCATGTTTTTGTTCTCCAGAGGCATGCGAAGAATCATATAAGAGCCTGAAAACAAGAGACATGCATGAGGAGCTAATCGAATTCTTTCGATATGCACCCCACAGACCTGGGGGCTCCAAGTACAAGGTAAATTACCGCTTGTGCTCTGTGTGCACTTCTGAAGATGAAAACGCACCTTTCTACATCATCCATGTATATGCATCAATGTTAACTAGCGCTTGGCAAACTGTCATAACTATGTTACATTTTTTTGTTGACATACTTTATTAAAAAACAATTCAATTCAAGGGCTATACATTTTTGACAAAATAATACATGTTTATATGCAAACACTTTGTAGTTGATGGTTTAAAATTTAATACCTAATTTAATGGTATTAAATTTTGTGTAATACAGTGTAACCTGTTATGAGCAGCCACTCTTATTAGAAGACAACCTCCTATGGGAGGCCACTGGCACTTGCCCATCCCCCAAAATGGCATTTTGCATACAAATGAACAGCCACCCTGTGTTAAAAGGCCACTTTTCCTGTGTCATAAAGGTTGCTGCTCATAGCAGGTTCTACTGTAGCTCGTATTTTTATATTTTTCCTGCAATTCAGTATTTTATCTCAATTAGTGTAGGGTAGCACATTTGAATCTCAATTCCATTAGCCTAGAGCCAAATTCAACTATCCATTTCTTAGGAACCCCCACTATAGCCCTTAATATATTCCACTAACTACAGGCTACAGGATTTTTTACAGGAGTTTCCATGAGCCCCCCATGCATGATCTTCTTTTCAAAATTAGCATTTAAACAAAATTTAATCATGTTACAATATGTTACTGCCTTTTTGCGAAACTGACTTTTGTTATTTTCATTGCAGGAAAAGAAATAAGGCAATGGCACGAGAGGGAATCAGACAGAAGAATTTGTATAACATGTACAAGAAATGTTTATAATAAAAAAATAATCATATTCACTACTAGTTTTTTCTTTCCGAAAAAATATTGAAAAATACCTAACGTTCCCATAGCCTTACAAAAACGCCACAAGAGAACGTTCCTATAACATTCCCAAAGAACATTCATAGAACGGTACCAGGAACGTTCTCTTAATGTCCTCCTAACGTTCGCAGAATGTTGAGAGAACGTTCCCTTTATGTTCCATTAAAGTTTTTTCCTAACGTTCATACCTAGCGTACTGGGAACGTTCTCTTAACGTTCGCAGAATGTTGAGAGAACGTTCCCTTTATGTTCCGTTAAAGATTTTTCCTAACGTTCACACCTAACGTTATCCTAACGTTCGCAGAATGTTGAGAGAACGTTCCCTTTATGTTCCATTTAGGTTTTTTCCTAACGTTCACACCTAACGTTCATATACCCTAACAAAAACTCCACAAGTGAACGTTCTCATAACATTCCCAGAGAACGTTCATATAATCTTACGGGGAATGTTCTCCTAACGTTCTTAGAATGTTAAATTGTTACCTGGGATCTGACTACATTAGTAAATGCATTAGATGAGGTATAATTTTTATCAATCAGTATGATTGTTTCCTTTTTATAAATCAGGCTATGCTTCTCCTCGGTCAGTGCACTAGGTTGGGAACATGGAAAGGCATGCCCTTGAAGGAGTGACGAAAGTCAGACCCTTTAGGGTATGATGAGAGTACGGTTGACAGGTTGATACCGGGTTTCATGGGGAACCAGGTACTGGAACCCTTACCCGTCCCAAACCATGGACCCTAACTCTCACCCTGACCACAAAACCAACCAACCAACCAACCAACCAACCAACCAACCAACCAACCAACCAACCAACCAACCAACCAACCAACCAGCCAACCAACCAACCAGCCAACCAACCAACCAACCAACCAACCAACCAACCAACCAACCAGCACAACCAACCTGCAACAAGCAAACAAGCAAACAAGCAAACAAACGAACAAGCAAACAAGCAAACAAACAAACAAACAAATAAACAAACAAACAAACAAGCAAGCAAAAAAACAAACACACAAGCCAGCAAACCAATGCCAACCAATGTACTACTATTGGTTGCTCAGTTCACAGCTTATAAATAATTGGTGAACAATCGATCTCACACACGTAAGATCGATACTATCCCACCTGTAGTGACACGTGTGTAGTTCTCTCATCAACAACTTCAAATAAACAATGAAAAAAACCCTGGTATAGTAGGGTGTATAATGAAGGTGGACCGAGTGCATTCACATTTCACCTGATTGACTTCGACGTGGTAAGCAACGCCCCAGCGTTGATTCAAATCTGGGCCAACGTCGTAGACGTTGTCCCATATTTCAGTCAACACTATGCTAACGTCATATTCTGTCTGGTAATTATTCTCACCAGGTGGGGTGGGGATAGTTTTGCTTGCGCCAAATTAGACACGTGTTGTGAGAGAAAAGCTCGTTACGCGAGATAATGGCCGCGGGTTCAAGCACTGACCCAGTACAGAAAAAGCCCGCCAATTGTTTCAGAAAAAAACAGGACAGAACTATGACATTTCGACATGAATTTTGTTGATTTAAATTTGACCGTGAAAAAATCATATTTTTATTTCACAGAAATAGTCATTTCAAATCGTTTTATATTTATCAAAACAATTAACCAATATGATTCCAAATCTTGAGTTTTTTCAATTTTTTATGAGACTTCTGGAGATTTTCAGGCCTTGACATTAAAACGCAGCAACAAGCTCATTTAATCTGCATATTGAAGAAAAATACAGTATAATAAATTTTAGATTTAAAACGAACGTTTTTTATAGTTTCTAGTCGCCCGCATTGTAGTGCAGATAGTACAACTTTCATTTTTTAGCCCGACACGTTATGAATAATAACGTATGAGGTGGCAGTTAAAATACCCTGATATTGTTGATGCTAAACATTTAATGACTGATACTGCTGGCCAAACGCCAAATTAGCTAATGTCTAGACAAAACGACCTGCACTGATTTTCTATGTGCCTGGCTGAACAATCATTTGGCACGTTAACAGTCTGTGGTATGCTACTTTCCAATGTCTCGGAAGCCATTCTATCATAAATTCATATAGCACCGTGCAATGGCAACCAGCTGCAGCTGCCTAATTCTCGAGTGATCATGCAGGCAGCTACTGACATTTGAAGTATCCCAGAAGCATGAGACACTGATCCGTTGTTGGATTATTGTTGGACCATCGTCTACGACGCTGGCCCAACATTAATTCAACATCGGATCCATGTCTCGCGTTTGTCGGGATAAGTGTCGGGAGAATCCACTCTGGCGAGTGGACAAGACTCACTGTGATATAGAGTCAGAGCAAGTCCTGTGTGGTGGAAAATTGAACAAAAACGTGATCAGTTTTCTTCCCTATTATATATAGAGATCGCTTCATACTATCAGATATTTGTGTGAACAGACATCAGATGAATCTGATCAGTCAAAAATCTGATAGTGTGAACCACAAAAACCTGTTGAAGAAGCAGATTGTCTGATACTTCTAACATGTTCCTATTGTTTCTTGAAGTATCTGAAGTCCCTTCCAATCAGAGCAAAGAATTTGCGCACGTGATCTTCCTATACTGGCGCCCCACCCACCACAGAACACGTGGAAATTCTACAGAAGGTTGATTTTGATAATATTTGTGGTTGGAAGAGGAATGTTTATGGACCATTTTGGGCCAACACTCCATGTAATGGGCCATAGCTCGAGACAACCTGTAGATGAGCTACAAAACATTTCTAAACTATTTGACATTAATTTTTTTTCTCTTGAGATGATGATGTAGGGTGATATAATGTGATCTATAATAATACAGACGTACATATATAGGCCAATGGATAGAAAGTACCCTGAGTACTCCATACCATGTAGTCCAGGGTGAACATTTATAAAGGTTCTCACTGCAGGGTTACGAGTAAAGTACATGTACTCAGGGCTCATCCCAAATAACCGTATAGGATCCTCTATTTTTAAGTACTACGTGCTACAAGGCTCTGGGAAAAATAATGTTGCACTCCTCTTTCATAAAAATCCAAAACCTTCAACCGATAAAATAAAAACTCCGTTTCTGATTATGGGTAATTAAAGTAGCTCCTTGGGATGACATTAATTTTCATTTTTAGTTTTGTAATGAAGTAGTGTATCCCCCAGATCATGATTTTATTTTTTTCAGAGTTTTTACATTATTTAAAATATTTTTATCAACATTTCCATGAATCCGCTTAAAACTCAAACAAATTTTTGTATACCTAAACACTTGCTAAAGGACGATTGAATGTTCCCACAGCATTGGGCCACATGTTGATGCAGTCGGCCCAGCGTTGGGCAGATGATCAGTGTTGCAGGTGTATCCTCTCATGTCCTGACTATAAGACACCAATTAACGGCGATTGCTTTGATCTCACCATCCAAGACGTGGGAATATGTGGTGTAAAGTGCTGTATATTGCTGACTTGTTTTGTTTACATGGCAATATACGACCTCGAAATATAACTATTTAACACTTTTTCGGCTTTAAAATTGTTTTTCGACTTTTTTGTATTTTTAGTTAAAGGGACCGTTTAGGATGAGACATTTTCAATGTTGGCAATTTTGAAAAATTAATTTATGTGAGGCTATATAGCCTACTAATCCTGAATAAAATACAAAAACATAACAAAAACAATTTAAAACACTGAAAACGACTAAACTAGTTTTATTTCCAAGACGTATATTGTCATGTCAAGAAAACTGCCCTGGATAACCACCATCTCAGACGGCATGATCAAAGCAACCACCTGGTTGAATCAATAGCTGCCGTCCTTAACACCTGCTTAATTGGCCTGGGAACGCTATGGTCGGCGCCCCCCCCCCCCCCCACAGCACCGATGGTCTGCTCAACGCTGGGCCGACGGCATCAACTTGTGGCCCAATGCTGTGCTAGCATTCAACCATCCTTTAGGTCAATACACTCAATGTTTGGGTTATTCACGGATTCTCATAAATATTGCTATATATATTAAGAAATGTTTTTGAAAATTTGAAAAATCTAATAAAAATGAAATAATTACCTGTGAGATACACTACTTCATTACAAAATTAAAAACGAAAATTGATGTCATCATGATGAGTCGCTTTAACTCTTCCTTCACCAATTTCGCATTTATGCGAAAACTACCTTCCTTTACCAATTTCGCATTTATGCGAATTTGATATGTGTACATGCAATAATTGTAATGGAGATATTTCATTACACGCATTGTTGAAAATCGCCGAACAGAATGATCAGTGGCATGGACGCAATGCTCTCTTGCGTTTTTAATTTGTGCGATGTGCGCATGCGCATAGCTATAACCTGTATGGTGCCCAGGGAATACTTCAGGAGTCCTCCTTAAAAAAAGTCGGTTTCTGAGTGTAGTTTTATCAGGGGGAAGTCGGTAAAGGAAGAGTTAAAATCAGTAGGTTATATGGCTTCATATATATTAAATTTTTAAAATTGACAAAATTGAAAATGTCTCATCCCACGGGGTCCATTCTAGATAATAAAGTGTCAGCATGTCAATCGGCAGCCTAAGTTTTGTAGGGACGAGAGCGACATTTGGCCATAGTCTTCTGAGACGAAGCTCCAGTTTCACGAGGCCACCTAGCTCCAGTTTCACGAGGACACCTATTTCTGTGTGACAATAGCATCTAAAATCACGATAAATGTGACAATCGCAAGCGCAAGGCCTTAGCCCTGGTAGGCTATGGGGGTCAACGCCTCCTTGATGTTGATCCTGTAGTTTTAATTGTCGGCCAGCATAGCAGAGGGTGATCCAGCAATAAAACAACATTGGGTCAGCGTCTTCTGTTTTTAGGGTTCTCTTCATCCTTAATTGTCGTTTGTACTAGCAGTTATGGTGAACATGGTGAATGGCTTCCTGTATACCTACTACCTATTTTCATCGCAAGATTCCGGCACAATAACGTCCCAATCTCGGGACAACGTCCCGGACGCTGGGCCCAGGCCTGTACAGAACAGTCAGTGTCCAGACATGACCACTGGTCAGAAGCTGCCGCGCCCGGGGGTCGTCTTAAACTGGCCGCGTGGCGACCTTGACATTATACCCCGAGGCTCATTCGTCGCCGCTTACAGTCCAGCCCATTTCCATGAGTTACGACAAGGCCACGACATCTAGCTGATTGGGCCAAAGAGGCGTCCAAAGAAGCCAAGAAAAAGGCGGGGGGAACTAATGAAAACGAGATAGGAGGGATCAGGGTGTGTGCGCGAGAGGGATGTTTGGAGGGAGAGTTTTTATCCACTGCCCCTGTCGGCCCCTGTGGATCATCATTAACCTAGCCTCACTGTGCAAACACAACGGAATCCCGGTCTAATGATGGCTGGTTTTAGGCTGGGCCGACTTCTGCGACGCTGACCCTGCACCCCAGCATACACGACACGTTGAAACGATGATATTTTAATGTTGGGCCAGCGTCGCAGACGTTGGGCCAACATTAAAACATCATCGTTTCAACGTGTCTTGTTTGCTGGGACTGTGCCACCGATATGCCATGGCTGATGGTGGTGTTGGTAAAAGAGCATTTTTCTTCCCGAGTATTGCAGCTATCCACACGTCAACCACCACAGGTAGTGTCATAAACATTAGTGCATGTAGTGCATGTAATCCAAAATAATACAAAATCTGGTTCACTCTTATTCCAAGCTTGATTGCTTTGGACAAACAGCTCTCATAAATTTCCTTTAGAAATGGTAAACAATCGCCCACAGTGCTTTACACTTGGTTGTACAGGGACAAACCTAGGAGTGTTATTGTTTTCGTTTGCTTTAAGGGAACTCCGTGGGATGACATCAATTATGGATTTCCACTTTTGTAGTGAAGTCATTTATCCCACAGACTGATCATGATTTTGTTTATTTCAGAATTTTTAAATTTTTTTAAATATTTGTTATCAGCAATTTTATGAATCCAGCGAAAATCCAAGCAAACTATAATTTGTATACCCAAACATCAATCGGTGCTCCGAGGGGAAACCCTTGATCATCGCGTTCCCAAAACAAAAATTTAGGGCAGCAGCTATTGATGTAACCAGGTGGTTAGTTTGATCATGATATCGGAGACTGTAAGTATTTGTGGTCTAATGTGCTGTATGATGTATGCAATCTTGTTTACATGACAATATACGCCATGGAAATAGAGCTAGTTTAGTCTTTTTCTGTGCTTTAACATTGTTTTTTCATATTTTTGTATTTTATTTAAGATCAGTAGGCTATAAAGCTTCATATAAATTACATTCAATTTGACACAATTGAAAATTCTCATCCCACGGGGTCCCTTTAATGAACAGTAGTATTTTTATATCTGTATCTCACGTTTACGTATATTTAATAATGTTTTGTAGTAGAGCAAGGGTGAACTCTCAGTAAATGTTGAAATATTTTTTTTCAAAAAAATAAAATGTGTTTTCAAATTTATTGTCAACTTGTCTATTGTGTGATATTATTATGAGCACAGAGGGAAATATCCGGTTTGTTCGAATGCTTATGAGCTTACCAGCCTGGCGATTGTTTCTACAACTCTGTCACAATGTTTATCATGCGTAGTGTTTTAGATCAGGAAGGTGCTGTAGAGAGCAGAGGGTTAATGTTGTCTGGGCGAGAAGAGATCTGACAGAAACTGATTACTGGCAGTAAACATTGATCAACCATCAAGGCTGAGAATACCTGATTCCGCACCCCACCCTCGCCTGATACCCCACCCCGTCTACAGTCTGGTCAACACATTCTCCCCTGTTGTGGACAAGATGAGCACTGGAAATGAAGGAGCTATGTTGATTTAATGTTGGGCCAGCGTCTGCGACGCTGGTCCAACATTAAATCAACATAGGTTCTTCATTTCCAGTTGAAACCCTCGTGTCTGATCATCTGTCGTCGGGACTAACACTTCCGGATCAGTCCGATATCTGGATCAAGACATCACCACGATTAATGTCCCAGCGTTTGACATCTGAGCATGTGAGACTGCATGGGTCAACCATATGTCAACCTGGTGGAAGTATGCTAAAAAAAACTTTTAAAAACCTTATGCCCTATATCTGAATATGTCTGACATAATATATGCCACATTTTGTACAGTTTCTGATGATCATTTCTGTCGTGCATGCAACTAGAAATGCATAACGGAGAAATATTTTCATACATATACCACACGAAATTATGATTGTTTGGTGCCATGATGTCTCGACATGGGCCTACATTTTTGAACAGAAACCCCGAACTGATATCTGAAGAGGTTCAGCATAGACTCAAGCCATTTTTGACATTCTGTATACACTATTTTAGCCTTACGTTATTGTCTGTCAACTCACACTTATATTTTTGAAGTCTGGTATAAATGGTTTGTCATATTTATATACTATTTATGAAATATTCTACCATATTTAGAATATTATTACTGTTCATTCAGTTTGTATATTTTTGTATAATAATAGGATAGTTGTAGTTAGAGCCTCAGACGAGGCACCATTAAATATGTTACACTTGCTGTTTTTCTCTGCACTCCAGGAGTGAACCAGTTCCCCATGTGATGAAGGAACCGAGGAACGTTGTTAAATATCTAACACATGCTGATATGTTACCTAGCTCGTGTGTGGTAATGCGAAAGAGTTACTACTTTATATCATGTCAATGACTTATTAAAGCGGCTCCTTGGGATGACATCAATTTTCGTTTTTAATTTTGCTATGTAGTAATGTAACCCACAGATCATAATTTTATTTTTTTAGTATTTAAAAATATTTTTATCAACTTTTTTTTGTGAATCCGCGGACAAACTTATAGTCCAGGAGATATAAGATTTCCCCCAAAACAAATAGCAAAAATAATAAAATATATACCAAATGAATGGTAGTGAGCATCTTTATGACATATAAAAAATCTAAGAAAAAATAATCAGTGGAAAACCTTTTTCTAGGGGGGGGGGGTGTGATTGACTGATTGACATTATGCATACTGCAGAATCCGAATTGGCAGCATTTCGATCTATGACGTAATTTAAAATTGATTTCTTATGATTACATAATAATTTTTTTTTAATTGAAATGATTTTTCAAAAATTATTTAAGTTAATGAAACAGGAAGATCACACCTATCAAATCAACAGAATCCGTTATGAAGATTTTGATCTCACTGCCCTTTTAGGGTGGCATCACATTTATTATGTTTAATTGTCTATTAACCCTTTCAACCATATCTACTGATATATCGGTATTTGTGTAACGTCATATATATACCGAAGCAAGGGTCAGTATATTATTGTGTAGACAGTTTAAAAATCCACCACTTAATATAATATTGTCAATGATAATAAAATCACCAATAGAATGGGGCCTACTGCTCCAGGTGGAGAGGCAGCTATCGCCAGGAGGCTCGGGTCCAAAGGGTTATTAATCTATTGTTGGTTGATCTGTTTCGAAAGCTCATCAAAGCTGAACGCCTTGGCAACTGGGACCTCCATCTCCAAAGCCTGTATCAAATATTCCGTTTCGTCACAGAATATGGACATAGATTGTACCTCATATATGTGGATCACCTTCAGAAGATGACAAAAGCTTCCTGAGCAAGGCCTCCATACCATTCGTCAGCTTGATTGCTGTTGTTCCAGGTCATTCCCCAATTTAGCCACTAAGCAGTCTCTCATGAAAAGCCACATGACAACTTACTAATGTTAAGCACAGCACAAGTGAGAAGCACAAGGAAGCCACTCAAGACTATCAGGAGATGCAAAAGCACAAAAGAAGTGCTACTTTATCTATGTCAAAGGAGTCCATTCACAGCTGAAACCTCCCCATATGGAACATCACAGCTGAAGTTACAGCACCATCATCTGTTGGTTTACATGAATCTAAGAGCATTAATGGCATTAAGCATATCTTGGCCACTACAGAGGGACACGCATTTGCCTCATAAATATGCCGGATGAAGGACAAAACTGTCACCATGGAGTCAAAATCGGCCATCAAAATCCAAGAGGCTGGTGACAGTTGGTATGAAGAATGGCGAGTTACAGACTTTGGCCATGAACTTTGGCACCAGCACTTTACCTTTGATTACAAATGTTGTCACTACCCCTCTGTTTGTCAATGCAATTCGACATACCAGAAAATTTTTGAAGTTGCTACATAGTGTTCTGAAGCTGCAAACATTCCTGCACCATCTGAAACAGTGCAATATGTATTAGATGGCAGCGCTTCCTTGCACAGTATACCGTTGACTAGAGGAGAAACATATGATCAGATCTTTGAGCAGTACAGTTCATATGTTACAAAGAAGTATGGGAGAGCAATTTTTGTGTTTGGTGTGTGTAGTGACAAACCAAGAACCATCATGAGCCAATAAAGATGATATCATCGCTGTGAAAAGCACTAGTGTTTCAGTACCAGGGCATGTCTCTTCATAGTATCAATGTTCTTAGGTATGACAAATTATGTGTCAGAGTTGCTACAAATACAGCTAAACATGATGCTCTTTCCCCTACATCAGCGTATATCAAATATCACAGCCTTAAATACAGCAAGTATTTTAATTTTTCTGTATTTTATTAAGATCAGTAGGCTATAAAGTTTGACATAATTTTTTTTTTTAATTGACAAAATTGAAAATTCTCATCCCAAGTAGCCGCTTCAAGTTTTAATAATTAAATAATTGTTCTTTAGTGGGGTCATGGTATGAAATATATTTATCTGTGTATGACCGTCATACACAGTTAAATATATTTCTTTTTTTATGTAAAAGGGACTTTCTTGAGAATCATACAAAAAATAACTGGACTTCATTGCATATAGCCGGTTATATTAAAAAGGTAACTGTTAAATAATACGGTTATGGAACTCTTCAGACGGTGATCGTGGTTGATTGTTGGGTGCCACCCATCTTCAACCATCACATACTGTGGTCTGTGACCTCGAGACTGCACTTAGCTGACATTGTGCGTGAGGTCACACCCATCTTGTGGACTCCACAAGACAGAAGATGGCTGTGACCTCACGCACGCCCAGCAAACATGTGACATTGACCCAATGTTTGAGCAAAGTTGGGCCAACGTCAAAGACGGTGGGCCAACATTGATTAAACATTGGGTCTATGTCTCTTGTTTGTGGGAATTCTAAAATGTGAATCGTCAATCAGGTAAATGGAGCAAATACCGTTTTCATTGAAGGAAACATGTTAGAATTATTTTGTTTCCTTTGACATCACTTGCTAAAAACAAGATAATAGTGTGTTTTTATTGCAACTATCCAGCAAACTAGAAGCGTTGGTACAATGGCAGTTTGATGTTGGGCCAGCGTCGCAGACGTTGACTCGTCATTCGACAGGTGCCTGTTGTCGGCTGGTTATTATTGATTGTAGCAGCTGAGATGCTTGAATAAATTATTATGTTGTTGTCTTGAGTTCAGTGCCCTACTACAAAGGTCATTTAGGTATATACTTAAGACTTCATTAAGTATCTATTTAAGACTGACTTTTGTGTAGAGCTATACTTACTTTGTAATGGTTATCGTCTTATTGTTATTGCTACAGGTACATTAACCCTTTCAGTGCGGGGACCGTCTTTATAAGTCAGAATCTGACGTCTGTCGACCATTCCCTAGCTGAAAAAAAAAAAATTAATTGCCGTAAACTCATGACATGTGTAATATAATGAACCAGAAAGAGCTAACTGAGACATTTATTATGCTTTCAAATTGGAAAATAACTTTCTTTTCCGTTGACCACGAAAATCACTTTATATTATCCTACACTCAATTTAATTTAGTAACAAAGCCACTCTTGACCGTTTGTAAAGCGAGTATTCGTGATTATAAATATGTCTAGAAACTCTTTTTTTTTCATTTCAGAAACGCTAGTATAATCATTATGGCTCTCTCATATTTTATAATGTTTATGTTTCAAACAAATATTTATTGTTCAAACTTTTTAGACATTTTCAAATTCATACATCCAATTTAAAACTATATTTCAACTATTTATTCAATCATATGATTTATAGTCAAATAATTATGTCTTATTTTTTTTTATTCGTACATCAGTACATACAATACTTTTACATTGTACATGTATCATTTTAACAGCATCGTGTATACTATTTTATACTGTCTGTTTTCACAATATTATGGGACATTTTTGTCACTATTGACTTTTGTAGTATGTAAATAAAATCGATTGAATTAAATTGAATATATAACCACTTCACTTCCAGGCCGAAGTGCATGCCATGATCCAAGGATCCTGGTATAACTATAGTAAATCCGACGGAAATTTCTGTCATGTATGGTTACGTAACTTGACGAATGACGACGGAAATTTCTGTCATATGGTAGTGAAGGGGTTAAGCTTCCTTGGATTCCGTTATAAGGTATACGTTTTAAAGAGAGTTTAAACCAAAATAAATTGAGAGAGTTTCAAACTAAATAAACTGTGCTGTAGATCAGGGAAATAATTTGTGGTAAATGCTCAGTTGATCAAATAATGTAATTTGAAGGATCTTAAAGATATGTATTTTTCATTCATTTGAAAGTGAACGCAATTCCAGTTTCAAATAAATGAAAAACCTGATAATGCAATACCAGATAATGCAATTAGACAAAAATGGAAAGTTTAACATTTGGTATCATGTCATGGTAGTTGGAACGTTCTTACCATCAAGAACTTTATAAAAAGTTTTTGGTACAACCAAGGAGTTACTGGTACAAATTATGCTAGCGTTCAAAGTTCGATACATGACTTTCTCTATTGGAGCGTTACAGCAAGACCACGTCTTTTATGTCCATCAGGTACATCCCTCGAAACACGAGACGCTGAGCCAACGTTGATATAATGCTGGCCCACCGTATGAGATGCTGGCACAGCATCCAATCAACATTAATTCAATGCTTGCTGGGAAGTATGTTATGACTACGGGATCACCCGGAAGTATGGCACGCGCATGTGCGACTGGGATCAAATTTAACTGCTCACGCGCGCCGCGGGGGGGGGGGGGGGGCACGGACCACACAGCAAACACGAGACATTGACCTGATGTTGGTTTAGTGCTGGTCCAACGTCTGCGACGTTGGCCCAGCATCAAACCAGCTTGGGGTATCGTGTTTTCTAGGCAGATATGAGCACTATTTGCTCACGTGCCACCCCCCCCCCCCTCCCCTTCCCCCCCACACACACTGGCAGCAAACACGATATATTCAGCCGATGCTGGGTTAAAGGTGGGCCAGCTTTTGCGAAAATGGCCCAACATTAACCCAGCATTGGTTGAATATACCGGGTATTCTGGGCTGGCAGATAACCGACATGGATCCCCTGGTTTAAAAAAAACGGTTTCTTTGTCAGTACCAGGAATGCCAGACACGTTTTTTAGATACCGTTGCCATGGCGATGCTGATTTACTGTTTTAGTGCCGGAAGTTCCGGTGAATGCTCGCGTTACTATCACGTACTACAGCCGTATCGTATCAGGTAAAATGGCGTTATCTCAAAGTGTTTCTGCTTAGGGGAAATTAAAAAAGTGTAGTGAGGTTAAAAAGTGTAGGAAAGTTTCTTGAACCTTTTGGAGCCGGCCACGACTATATTCCTATTTTACCTTTTTGTTACATAACACTGTACCTTTTGAGGATGAATAGTAGCTCCAAACACCAAGATTTGAAAGCACTTAAACTCTGAATGTTATTTAGCCAATTTGGAGTAAAGTGTAGATGAATATACATATAGATTGGCTCAGTATTGTCCTGTATGTTGAAACTTCAGCTTTTATTTAACATTTTCGTCATTGCCATCGTTTGACGTTCAAACTCAACACAATGCGGCTTTTTTATTCTGAGCGGTTTAAAACAACTTTATATTGGATTTCGTAAACTAAAAGTACAGTATTTAATTTGACGGTACTTTACCAGTCAAAGCAAGATATGGCGACATGCAAATTATTTGAAAACATTGCAATGGTTACAAATTATCATATGTCTTGTCAGAGACATGCATTTACTCTGACATCTTTGCTTTAATGATATACATTACTATTATTTTATGGGCAAATATCTTTATTTAAGTATACAATTCATAATTTGATCCATAACCAGTGGTAAATACATGTATATAATATCAATACTTCAATTTATTTTATACAAGGCAATACATCTTGCTAATAATAAAACACAAATGATAGTATAGTAAAACAAGAAATACATAACAATTAATGAAATGCTAATTTATTGATAATAATAATATTATTATTACCTGTGGAACAATAATATCTGTTTAAAGATGTGTATTTTTGTCGATATGCTAAAATATTTACAAATTATAACAATTATTATTAGTTGTGGATACAGTTTTATCAATTTTTATATTTATTTTGTTTTGAGTGGTGTATTTGTCAATGTGGACGCCATTAGCATTCATTTTAACCCTTCAACCGCCAAATTAATCAATTTGAATATTCACCTACTCCAAGTTGTGTCTCGTGAAGCGATTCAAAACTTCAAGTGAGTGAACATTATTCAATTTTGCAAAATAAAGTTCAATGATTTAGAAATCTTGCAGATGATGTCACTTTTAACTTTAGCATGCATGTTCATAAGCTTAATTTTATTGTGCTAATAAAAAATGTAAGCAACGAATATAATATGACCAGCGGTTAATGGGTTAAATAAACGATAACTAGTGTATTTATTTAACCCTTTAACCGCCAAATTATTCAATTTGAATTTTCACCCACTTGAAGTTGTGTCTCGCTGACGCGATCCACAACTTCAAGTGAGTGAAAATTATTCAGATTTGACGAAATTTAGGTCAACTCTTTTCAAATCTTGCTGGTTAATGTCACATTTTATCTTCAACATGTTTAAAATGTTGTACTTAATGTGCTAATAAAAAATGAAAACCCGAATATATGCGGCACCGGCGGTTAAAGGGTTAATGGCATACATTATCTGTGTTGAGAATCACTACAAAACCAGCACGTTCAGTATGGTGATTACTAATAGAGATGCAGTTCAATAAGCCTGTATCACTAAATCATTAATGCGCCATATAATTATGCAGCATGGACACTTATTAAAAATGGCACGCTATAATTATTGTGAATCCCTTCTATTTCAATTGTGCACATAGGTTCGTATTGATATATTTATGCTATATAAATAAAATAGTATCTTAGCATCGTTAGGTTACTTTTTTATGTCAAAGTAGGTTATTCCTTAATCGTATTATACTTCAATACCAATATAGATAATGAATTTAAAAAATATTAACTTCAAGGCCAGTAATTGAGCAATAATGTCAACAGAGAAATTGTAAATAGTGAGGACATAATTACCCATGATCCAATGTTGGCTCAATATTGTGCCAGCGTCGCAGACGATGGCTCAACATTGAACCAACAATGGATCATTGTATCTTACTGACTGGGTATTTAAGTTCACTCAGACACGATGTGTCACGCTTCAACCTTGGTGTATGATTTGGTATCATGGAATGTCACCTTGGCAGTCAATTTTATTCGGAATGTGTTGTTTTTATAATCACCACCAGGAGGTTGTGATTGCATGCTCGTGGTCCGTCAGTAAAAACCCTAATTAAAATAACAGCGCCATGATTCTGTCACAAAGTCAGCTGACCATGCGTTAATTCGTTAAAGGTAGACCTTCGCCTGGCTTTCTTGGTGCCAGCAATGCAATACTGATTTCAATGTTGGGCCAGCTTTGTCGACGGTGGACCAGCATTAAATAAACATCGGGTCAATGTTTTGTATTTGGGGGGTAACCAATTAATAATTCCAGGTTCATAATCATAATTCCATACCGAAAACCGCGGACACATCGTCTGTTCTTAAATGCCGACTTTTTTTGGTACATCGTACAAAGGCAAACAGCCGTAACTGAGTACTTGAAAGTTAAGTAGATATACTGTTGTCTGCTTTGTACGTGTCCGCAGAATGATGATGGTGTCCCATATGTAGTATTAGTCTGATGTGAGTATACATTAAAGCTGCTCCTTAGGATGACAGCAATTTTCTTTTTTCTTTTTGAAATGAAGTAGTGTATCCCACAGATCATGATTTTATTTTTCTCAGGGTTTTTTGATTTGAAAAAATATTTTTTATCAACATTTCTATGAATCCGCCTAAAACCCAAACAAACTTTTTGTTCACCTAAACGCTTGCTAAAGGACGGTTGAATGTTCCTGCAGCATTGGGCCACATGTTGATGCCGTCGGCCCAGCGTTAGGCAGACAATCAGTGCTGCAGGTGTATCCCCTCATGTCCTGACTATAAGACACAAATTAGCGGCGATTGCTTTGATCTCACCGTCCAAGACGTGGGAATATGTGGTGTAAGGTGTTGTATATTGCTGACTTGTTTTGTTTACATGGCAATAATTATACAACCTGAAAATATAACTATTACACTCTTTTTTGGTGCTTTAAAATTGTTTTTTGACTTTTTTGTATTTTTAGTTAAAATCAGTAGGCTATATAGCTTCATATAAATTAAATTTTCAAAATTGACAAAATTGAAAATGTCTCATCCCACGGGGTCCCTTTAATATTGCTTACACTTATTTTAGATAATGTATTCGTTTATTATACTGACATGTAGAATACATTTTACAGATACTTAAAGCGGCTTCGTGGGATGAGAATTTTCAATTTTGTCAATTTTGAAAATTTAATTTATATGAAGCTATATAGCCTCTTATCCTAAATAAAATACACAAATATTTAAAAAGAAAACAATGTTAAAGCACTGAAAAAGACGAAACTCACTCTATTTCCAAGACGTATATTGTCATGTAAACAAGCTAGTTTACATCATACAAAACATTGGACCACAATTGGCCGACGTCATCAACATGTGGCCCAATGCTGAAGGAACATTCAAACGTCCTTTAGCATGTGTTTAGGTATACAAAAAGTTTGTTTAGGTTATCCCTGGATTCATAGAAATGTTGATAAAAAATTTTTTTTTAAATCTTCACCCACTTGAAGTTGTGTCTCGCTGACGCGATCCACAACTTCAAGTGAGTGAAAATTATTCAGATTTGACAAAATGGAGGTCAACTGTTTGCAAATATTGCTGATTGATGTCACATTTTATCTTTAACATATTCAAAATGTGGTACTTAATGTGCTAATAAAAAATGAAAACCCGAATATATGCGGCACCGGCGGTGAAAGGGTTAACTAGTGCAGAATGGACTCCTCTTGTGATTTACCAAACACGTTGTTTTAACCCTGCTGATCACAATCACCGTAATATTTAGTGTTCCTTATAAGCTTGTTACTAACACATTTAAATGTGGAACACGTCATAAATCAGCCAGATTGTAAAATACTTGTTTTCCGATTTGACAAATCAAGGTGATTTTTCACCACTGGGAATTTTTGAATCTCGTAAGATTACGTCCTATTATGTTTGAGTGAATTATTGTTATCATGAGCGCGAGTTCTATATTCACATCGCACATTATTATTATAACTGAAGTTTTTACAAATAAATAGGGTTTAATAGGTCACAACTACGTGAATGATATATAATTATCTTGATTTGTATCTTGATATGTTCACAATCTATGGATGAGCGTCGTGTATTTCTCAGATAAAAATTGTAATGAAACACTGCGTGTATCCAGTCAACTACTCTTTTTATTAGTTTACTATTTTACTATATTGTTACTTATTTAATTACGTTGATTCTATAAACATGTGCACTGTATAATTATAATTATACTTAAAAAAAAGCTTCGAAAGTTCAATAATAATAATAATTCTATTAATAATTCTCTTTTATTTCCATTTAAACAAAACACCCTTTGTTTAAGCATCTAATCACATGATTTTGTTCGTTTATGCATTTCCATCACATGACTGTTAATCTGCGTCGCCCCTATCATCCACTATTGTGTTGCAATATATCACTTGATTTGTGATGAAATAGACATTTCATCATATTATACGTATGGGGACGGTTCACATCCAGGACATACCAGACAAGGGCCCTATGCTAGTATAAAGCTGGTCCAACGTCGATGACGTTGGCCCAGCGCTGAACTAGCATAGGATCAAAGCCCTATCCTGTCAGACATCACGGTATCTGGTTTTTAACCTCGTGGACAACGAGAAGGGGGGGGATAAATCAGGAATTTACACGACGCCCATTTTGTGATCAAATTACGGTATCCCCAACAGCGCACAGTGGCAAATACGTCTCTTTAACCGCGTGAAAACCACGTGTACCTACTGGAATCTGCCGCCATAAATCTCTGACCTCGAGTGGTCAGTCAGGAGAGGGAGGGGGGCACGCCGACTGACCGGTACATTGACCAGCAGGCATGTGATGTCTCTGCTTAATTCACCCGCGGATTTACTGATTAGCAATCACGCGCCTCCCGTCGATGACTCATCCCGTTATGAAATCTCACAAGTCCTACATTTTGATCCCATGTACTTCCTCGGGGAATTTCCATCATAGGAAAAAGATAAACATATTTATGTATCCATAATAGCTTTTTCACAACGAATGTATACAGATGGTATATAAGACAAATTTAATTAAAAACCTTTTAATCGAAAATTATAACATAATCATCTAAATTAAAGTCATGATAATTAATAATAATCAAAATTATTTGTAATAGTAATTTGCATCGCTATTATGATATGTCAGGCTTTATAACAATTACCAGCTGCAAAATATGTTTACATGTCACAGTGAATATTGTACAACCCACGTATAGTTTTAATTGCCTGATTTCCGTGATGAAAACCATAAAAAACTACTCATTTAATTAAATAAATATTTTAAACATACGCGTTCACAAATACATTATTTCAAAAGCACATGTCAATTTCAAAGAAGAACACAAGACCAGGCTTAAACAATCTTTCTGAGAGTTTGTACTTTTCATGGCCAGAGAAGTATAATCATATTATTAATGGCATAATACCGAGACACTTTTTTATCGTACGACATTATTTTGTGTACTCTCAAATTATATAATGTTTTACAATACTAGTAATAATCATTCATAGCTAAACCTCAGCTCTGCCATGCTAAGCCAAAAAACAGCAAATGTTTCCGCACAAATTGGGGAAAACAGTCTTAATTCAAACAGCAACTTTATTTAAAGCTAAGGATGTGTACATACATGCCATTGTACGTGGTGTCCGGAGACCGAGGGTGGAAAAAAATGTAGAAAACAGCAGAGATTTCGCTCAAATAAATGACATGGGTCTTGAAGAGTTAAATAATAACGTGAAAGGAGCATCAACTCTGGGCTAGTCCCCTGAATCAGTCCGGAGTGACCAAATGCGGATACCATAATATACCGTAAATACTTACATTTCTATCATAGCAAAACTTCTGATTTCGAGGGATTATAATTTTAATGAACTTGCGAATATCATCGCCTGTTTTGACATCGCATGCACTGGCTTCGTGATTTTAAGCTGGCAATTTGGTTTTCGTTTGACATCTGACGCTTTTGCACTGTTCTCTATATTATATGTCAAATCGCGAATGGTTTTAGTTTTCGATAATTTCGCCGGGGCGAAATTATCGAAAACGAAACCCGTGCGTGAAAATTCCACCCCCGACTGCCAAAATAAACCACCGTATATGGGGTTAACTCGCAATTTCATTGCGAAGATGAGTGGACGGTGAGTGGACGACGGGCATTGTCCGGCTGACAAATTGCATTCTCAGCGAGAACCTACCGGTCCATTGTCCGCACCGGGATCTGACCTGACAAAGACCCCGGGATCATGTGGGGATTAGCGGGATCATCCCGAGCGCGGGAGGCGGCAAAACGGGAGCGGGACCGCTGTGAGAAGAAAGAGCAAGGGTACGTTGGGATACACAGCAAGTTTCCCCACACTGTTGGTTAAATGCAAGTTTTCATTGAAAGGGGGGAGGTTGTTGATAGCCTGTTGAGGGGAATTGATAGACTCCGTCCCACTCATTCATCACATCACTTCTGGTTCAGTTTCTTGTTTGTGCTGTGAAAGAAATGAAACTTGACGTATTTTTATTAGAAAAATTATTGACACCAGGAAGTCCATACAATTTACCTATTATGTCAATCAATTCGTGTAATAAATATACAATATAAAAAGGATATACAAATACAAACAAGATGATCAGACTATTATTAACTGCTGAAGAAAAAGTTAAATACAAACCTAGTTACAAACTCAGAATAATAATGACATTCAATGCACATAAAAATATTCCTTGAACAATATTAGTTGACATTCTTTCTCATGCTAAAACGCACTGTTTTATATTTAACTACACATGTCCACCCTAATTGACCATTAATTATACGATAGCTATCAAGCCACATGATTATAAAATATATGGTTTATATCTTATTATTAATTAGCTACAGTGCTAACAAATCATGTGTCGTTTGAACACTGACGGCTAAAATGGCTAAGAAGCAATTTAACGGTTTTTTTTTATTTTATTAGTTGTTAAATGTTTGAGCGAGGGTGACTTTTCAAAGGTTTTGATACTGCTAAATTTTTTTAAAAGAAATGACAGAAATTGTTTACATTTTTGGGTGATTATCTCTTATTAAATCACCAATTGAGAAAATGACAACACCTGGTTTACATACATATATAGGATTTGTTTGATTCATTAGAAGCTGTCATTGCCGACACAATAATAATTATTTTCAGTTTTTAATGCATGAAAAATGACAACGAATAAACATCTAGATTTGCAAATGTTTAATCTGAAGTTAACAAAATATGAGTATTTTTTAAGCCTTTTTTATAAACCTGTCTTCTCACAAAGAAGTGGTCATAGTGGTCATATTTAAAAATGTAGCGTGATCACAATATACTAACGGGTCTAATGTGCATAGATTAGAAAATAGTTAGCTCTAAAAAGACAATTCAACATTCAACTATCAGAAAATAAGCAATTGTGTTCAAAACAATTGCACTTCTACTGGGATGTGTGGTCAGTTGTGTGTTTTTGCTTGACCTCTCAGTGACTGCGCGGTTTACATCAATAGGGGTCACTGTCTGACAAAACAAACTGCATTGTTTACAGGTGATAAATTAAAATATTTCAAAACAACTATTATTCTAATGTATGTGGCTGTTTCACAATGGGCGGGAACGGTTAAACAATGAAAAATAAGCCCCCACTGTTTGAAAACGTAATCGCCAGTACGCGCCTGCCAACGTGGTGGGCAAGCCGTGTGGTCACCTCGGCTGACCCAGGGGAGGGGGTGGGGGCAAGGGAGGGGCATGGTGGTAAACAACTTGATCTGACCCCTGGCGGAATGCTCGGGAACCCTGTTTGTCAACACTGACCGCCGTTGTGGGAGGGGGTGGGGAATGTTTGGGTGGCTGGTCTGGTCGGTCTATCGACTGGTGGTCAGCGGGGAGGGGGGAGGTCAGTCTGACTGGACGTTAGAACGCTCGGCTTCTATGATGAATGGGCAGGGGGGGGGGGGGAGTAATAACAAAACGGGGCGTGTAGGCTGTTAGCGTGCCTAACTTGTTGTCACGCCCAGTGCTGTGCCAATTCTGGGTCAGCGTCAGGGACGCTGGCCCAGAATTGGCACAGCATTGAACTAATTTTACAATAACACGCAAGTTAACTCAGCAGGCCGTTCCGCCATGTCCAGCAACAGTAGGTGAAGTTTGATGTTTCAAGTACTATGCGCTCGATTATGTTTATATATTATATAAAAGTATCTTTGGTGATATTATTTGCATTCCATGTGCGACTTGATGGCTAAATAACTGGAATACCACAGATTTACTCAGCAATAAAAATAATATCCTCCGGCTGACTGGTCAAATGTGTATTTGTTTTGATATCAATCGTCAAAGGGTGTGAGGGGGCGCGATGTTTTCACGGCGCGAAATGCGTTGATTGCCTGGAAACTTTGACGCCCCCAAAATACTGGATGTGTCTCAACTCTGACCCAAATTTGGTGCAACGTTTGAAACGGTGGCCCAACCATTACTCAGATCTAAGAACAATATTCCCAAGGTAAATGTGACTAATCGAACAACCAGAAAGTGGCGTGCACCTACGTATATGTACGAACACAGGTGTGAAACTAGTCTGAATATTAAACATAAATATGCACAGTATCTACTGCTGTGCAAAGTCAAGCAGTAGTAACTAGCAACTGCTTACTTGAAAAGTAAGCAGTTACTTCTGTTTGACTTTGCGCGACAGAGTACATGCTACTTGGGTACTCAAATCGCGAACTTTTAAAGTATGAGAACTCAAATTCTTGCTAAAAAATATTGGTACATCAATCACGTAAGTTAATTGTCACATTCGAATTACTTGTATATATTAACAAAATTAACATAATGCTAGTTTGTTTGTGAACAGTCTATATTACATAATATTAGCGTTGGGATTAAAATTATTGTTTATACTTGCAAAATAGTATTTTCTGCTTTGTAGCCGCACCATCTACTGCGGTACGTAAATAGAAAACAATCCATTATATACATGTACATTTTTCTTTGCAACAATGCAACAATTCCCTTTGACGGTGACATTGGGAAACACTTGAGAAAGTCAAATAAATTGAACCTCTCCCCCCCATAGTTGAAAACTGAACCATTTCCATGTATAATCTAAAATTTAATTTGAACCAATATTTTAGTTTTGAAAAAGCAGTTTGAATGCGCTTTGAACACGCTTTTGTGATTAAAAAACATATTTCTCAATTTGAATTTAAAGTTTGTTAAAGTGGACATGTATATTCGGATGCATCGCTATTTGGCACTCTCGTCATGTTTTTATTTTAAATAAAATATAAAATAAACAGAATCACGACCGAATTTGCATGTATTGGGTACAGTATACACCATATCAGAATGAACTACCATCTACCATATTAAAATTAGGTATTTTATTTCTATCGATAAATCGTATTCGGGGGATTTTCTTCTGCTCAGAAAAAAGTATGAGTGTGCGGATTAAAAACGCCACAGACAAATTGTCCGCTAGTATTCAGAGTGTCGTATGTGCCACTCATTCGAGTGGCACATACGCACTCTGATTGCTAGGAATCAATATAGAATGGAATTAAAGCTATTCTATGATTGGCTCATTTACATATCCAAATATTCCTTGATTGGATGCAACGGGAATTTCAAAATTGTGAAATGTGAATACCGGAAAACGGAAAAACCCACGTGGTCAGGTCACCTCAGTCAACACAGAAGCATCGAACAGTGCCGTTTCATTGCTGAGTTAGCATTGGAAGCGACGGCCCAATATTGAACCAGCACTGGACCATAGTAGCTTATTGGATGGGCAAGCAGCCACCGCGCCACAAGTCATTGACACTGCAGCCAAAGTCCGCGAGTATTCGCCTATAACGTATAGGGGGCGATTTCAAAGTATTTATGGTCAACAATGTCCACTTAGTGTGTGTGTGTGGGGTGGGGGCAGAGTGACCGCCACACAGAAGTGGACACTTCAAGAGACAAATATTTCGAACATTTTTGGGACCCAACCTTTCTGAGTGACCGCTGGTGGGGGGGGGGTAGGACTGTAGTGTTGTAGAATATGAAAGTGTAGCGGGTTTGCATATTGTGTACTTTGTTATTTTATTTTTAATAACTCCACCACAATAACTTACATCAGCAAACATGGATATTGGCGCGTAGATAGTAACTCTGATATTTTGACCCAATGTTCGTTTATTGTTGATACACCGTCTGCGACGGTGGATCAACATTAAAACAGCATTGGTTCAACGTCTCGTGTTTGCCGGACAGATAAGAGGGTGGGTGTAGTGACCTCAACTGACCAGTCTGCACCACGCACGGTGAGCGGGACACCGGCACAATGAAGGGGCAATTCTGAGCCAATGCGTCACACATTGACCCGCCACTGCGCCAACACCTGAGCTGACCTGCCCTCCTGTAAGTGCACAATGACTACGTGGCTAACTCGCGTCACTTCCAATGTGAGACGTTGACTCAACACTGGCCTACTGTTTTCCCAACACATACAACATCGAAACAGCTTGAAGCCAACGTCAGGCAATTACGTGTCACTTTATGTTTCTGTTTTGATGGGTCTAAATTTCAAATTCATTCAACTTATAGCACATAGGAGTGACTAACAGGACACATCAAGAAAAGTTTTGGACTAATTCTAAATGACTAAAATGTAACCCTTCCGCTGCTGAATTGTTTGATTTAATTTACCTACTTATCCTGCTAAGTTAATTTATTTAAATTTCCAACCACTTGAGGTTGTGTACCATGATACACAACGTTAAGTGGTTGGAAACTACTGATAATAATATTTGTTTAATTTGAGACAAATCTTGATGTTAAAACAGACAGTCATTTAATTCCAAATAGTGATTTAATCGGCTAAGAAAACTGATTAAAAACGACTATTGTCGTGATTAGCAGGCATAGCCGGTTTTGAATTGAACTGTTGACAAAAAACAATAATTATATTATCAGGGTGATTATGGTAGTAGATATAACCTACATGAGACCATATATAACACCAACTCAGTGTACTTTTTACAACTCAACACACAATCAACGTCGGGCCAACGTTCTGACGTTGGTCGGACGTTGATTCTGCGTTGAGACGTCTTCTGTTTTGTTATCGGCTGTTTGTTTACATCACTGCACGTTCCTCTCATATGTGTCATCCGGGTATGTGAGCACGATGTCACCAGGATGTACCTTTCTTAGAAACACCCAATTTTAAATATAGAACGGACAAAAGAAGGGTCTAACTCATCGTGTGGATCTATCAGTTAATAAAGAAAGTGTCTAATCGCCCGGCTGAGTTACAAAGACAAACAACGGGAGCGCGTCATTATATTAAGTTACATTAAATCACGTGCGGTTAGTCGCATATAAAACAGAGCACCATTAGTCGCTATTTTTGTAGTGAGTGAGTGAGTGAGTGAGTGAGTGAGTGAGTGAGTGAGTGAGTGAGTGAGTGAGTGAGTGAGTGAGTGAGTGAGTGAGTGAGTGAGTGAGTGAGTGAGTGAGTGAGTGAGTGAGTGAGTGAGTGAGTGAGTGAGTGAGTGAGTGAGTGAGTGAGTGAGTGAGTGAGTGAGTGAGTGAGTGAGTGAGTGAGTGAGTGAGTGAGTGAGTGAGTGAGTGAGTGAGTGAGTGAGTGAGTGAGTGAGTGAGTGAGTGAGTGAGTGAGTGAGTGAGTGAGTGAGTGAGTGAGTGAGTGAGTGAGTGAGTGAGTGAGTGAGTGAGTGAGTGAGTGAGTGAGTGAGTGAGTGAGTGAGTGAGTGAGTGAGTGAGTGAGTGAGTGAGTGAGTGAGTGAGTGAGTGAGTGAGTGAGTGAGTGAGTGAGTGAGTGAGTGAGTGAGTGAGTGAGTGAGTGAGTGAGTGAGTGAGTGAGTGAGTGAGTGAGTGAGTGAGTGAGTGAGTGAGTGAGTGAGTGAGTGAGTGAGTGAGTGAGTGAGTGAGTGAGTGAGTGAGTGAGTGAGTGAGTGAGTGAGTGAGTGAGTGAGTGAGTGAGTGAGTGAGTGAGTGAGTGAGTGAGTGAGTTTCAATATACGTTTTCAATTTAGGTTTCAATGTAGCACAAAAACAGTCATGAATATCTGCTTAAATTTGATAGACAAAAATATACAAACACATTTCCAATTTCTAACACATTTTGTTAAATCTTACACACTATGATAGTGTTTCGTTATAGAACAATTGTCACACATACTCTACAATTTCGGTGATTACTGATCTGAACCCAAATAATTCCCAGGAAACAGTTCTGATTATTAGTAATTATATTGGCATCAGGAAAAGATATTAGTCTGTCTTCCATTGAGCTCTGTACAAAAAACGAACAGAAAACGAAAGCGGATTTTTCAGAGGATAACCTGGAATTGTACCGAGACAGAGCTTGGTATTGTAGTGGCATTTTGTCACTCTAAGTTTTCAGATTTTCACCTCTTTTCAGATATCAATACGCCCGATCATTTATTTATTTATTTACTTGTACATGCTTTGATATTTGATACTGGATGAACGTCAGAGTAGAGGTCAATGTACACTCAATAATGGTCTGCAAATTCAAAAGGCAGTGATTTCTTCTTAAAAGGTAAATAGCTGCTTGTGATTTTGTATGGCAGTACGGCAAGTTATTTATCTTGATTAATTCCGGGAAACTGACCTAGAGTCCACTCTAAGATTTGATATACATGTAGAAGGGAGATGAACTGCAAAATGGCATGATGCTACCCATTAAATTGGCTCAGCTAAGTGACAAATCCATAAATTAATAAATAAACTCCGATGAGCTATCACGTGTCAAATGACCAGGGGGGGGGGAGGATCTTAGTGAACATCTTGACATTCAGATTATCTTAACTTTCTCTCATTTACGTCTGAATTTTATTTAACCCTTTAACCCTTTAACCGCCGGTGCCGCATATATTCGAGTTCTCATTTTTTATTAGCACAATAAATACCACCTTTTAAACACGTTAAATATAAAATGTGACATCAATCAGCAATATTTTAAAACAGTTGACCCCCATTTTGTCAAATCTGAATAATTTTCACTCACTTGAAGTTGTGGATCGCGTCAGCGAGACACAACTACAAGTGGGTGAAAATTCAAATTGAATAATTTGGCGGTTAAAGGGTTAAGCCCTCACGATGCATTAAAGCATCATATTACACCTGAAAACGGACTTAATTTTCCTACAACTAAGGGCTTTGGAATGCAAATTTCCACGAAACTGGCTTACCAATACATAGCAATTTTCTTTAATTTTTCAACCACTTCAAATCTTCTTCGTCCACTACATATCGAGAATTGCGACAGCAATTCGCGGCTTGTAGTGGATGAAGATGACAATGGTAAATTCAGGCTTGAAAGGGTTAATGGAAATGAGAGAAAATTATGATAATCTCAATTTAAAGATTTACATTGCAATTGGCCTCTGGACCTATGTTTAAATCACGGGTTTCTGGTTGTTGTCAAGTTTAATATTTATAATAATTAGGCCTACCATTTAATTTTATGTAAATAACTCTCACCACACGGTCACATCATGATCACGCAGTCACGCAAGATCTCGCTCGTGACGGGTATGTGTTAAGGTCAATCTGTGTTTTGTTGACCATTTTCCTTGCCAGAAATGGTATAGTTTTGTTTTGGATTTTTTTCTGTTCTAATATTTCATATCGTTTGTCGTGACGTGACAACAGCAGAGTAATTATATTTTTCAATTTTACGATTAATTACCAAATAAATAATTATATGCAATCCAGAGCTTTGACCTAAAACAAAACAGACATAGTGAGATACAATATCCTACTGTTAGAACATTTTGTGTCGCAAGATGTGTGCCATTATTATGACACATTTTAAATAAAATCAATATATCAGAAAAATGAAAACGTTTTTAATTGTAATTCGTATGTTATGTGATGTTTATTCACTTTTAAATGGGAATTGAGTCAGCAAGTCACAGTTACTGTAAGTGGATGAGAATACATAGATTACTATTTGAAGCGGTATAGCAAATATGGAAGAGTAAAGGTATGATACATAAACCCAAATTCGTATTTATAATCTTCTATACGTCCAATAGCAAAATACAATTTAATTTATTTACCCATGCTTAAGAGTAGCTTGTATTGTGACCTTACTAATTAATTATTGAAACACATGGATATTGTTCACAAACATTCTCAATCTGTATTTACATAATATATTTAATAGTCATAATGTTGGCGAATAATAAATACTGACCACCATTTTGGCAGAAAATTTCCGGCCATAAAACCTCAGAAAAGTTTCTTTGAAAAGAATGGCGAACAATTTTCAGGTTTCATGAAAGTATTAAGCATGTTTTGACAGTAACAAGGGTCCCATAATGAGTTGGGCAGAGCCCTGGTGCAGTGGTAAAGCTGCCTGCTTGGAAAGTCGGAGATCGCGGGTTCGAATCCCACTCAGGCCTTTAAGTTTCAAAGAAACAAAATGTTTCTTCCCCGCTCACTCGTAATGATTCAATATTGTGGGGAACCTCCGTGACCGAGAGGTAGCGTGCTGGGCCTCAGACCGCCAGGGCTCGAATTTCGAATCCTCTGTCTGGAGGGAAGTGTCATCTCATTTATATTACCATCCTATAGATGTCTATATTCTATTTTTTCAAGTCGGTCCCCGCACTGAAAGGGTTAAACATATAAGAATCAGACTCACAATAAATTTCTAAGCTCTCTTGACTTCTTTCTATTCATAGCAGGTTTAGGGAGCGAGCTTTACAAT
>OZ024911.1:37256659-37266659 GCA_964017125.1 Flabesymbios commensalis | reverse complement strand
AGTAGTATCCGTTTTCTTGTTGGCTGCCTTTCAATTAAGGTACCACCGTCCACAAATGTTTTGTAATATTACCAAATAACAAGAAGCAAAATAAGCTTCAGAGAAGATTCCCATTTAATTGTTTCGCTCCCGCATTTTAAAAGCTATTATCGACATATAAAAGTTTGTTGCTTAGTACATGTATATCGATGACGGTTGGTGGTTGGAAATACAGCTACGACAACTTTTCTAACATAAAAATTAATAACATTATACAATATTACCGCATCGTTATTTATTAAGAGCTGTCAGTGTCACGCGCATGTGGGACTCCACCACGACAGAATTACGTCTTGCCAAATTTTAATAATTACCAGCATATGATATTATAATTATGGTCTAACAACGTAAAAAGAAGAATGGGCGCGTGAAAAAATTCGACTATGATATTGCAAAAACTGAAGGCCGATATCCCAATTTGCAAACAGTTCTTATACTGTACAATTTGTCGCCTCGTAGCTAAAGGATCCTATCTGACACTCGTCAGAGTGGCAGATAGGATCCTTTAGCTCCGAGGCGACGAATTACACTGTCATATAAAGCCAATATAGACAGCAACCCAGCTAACACAAGTCATCGTGTTTTGCTGGGACGACTTATTTTTAAGGTATGCAGTGTTAGCGATTTTCAGCATAGCAGGTTCATGACAGCAGTTGGATGCACACCTCGGAAATGTATCACCTGATACGAGGTGCTAACAACTCAATGCCTCCCATGGTCCCGTGTGGGGTAAGAGAAAGTCCCTGGTTCACATAAACTGACCTCATAAAAGTTTAATTGATTATAATAAGTGGCGTTTCATATTTGGGGTCAAAAACACAAAGTGCATACTTATGATGTGGAAATATTTTGAACTCTGAGCCAGAATGATAGCTGGATAATATAAGGTATATGTTTTAGCAACGCTAATAGGATTGAGATTGTAGGCATGATTTCAATCATACGATGGAAATTATACCAAAAATGTTGGTGACGAAATTAAGAAACGTCCTGATTATAGTTTAAATAGTGTTTATAGACGGGTCGATATACCACCTGACCCCAAAAAAATTATAACAAAAGGTTTCTCAACGGTTTTCTATTCTACTGGATATAGTGAATGACCAAAAAAAGTCTATCAAAATCTGACCCATAAAAGTCCGAAAATCCAAGATGGCCGCCATTGGCCGTAAAAATCGATAAAACCATCCTAAGTAGCCTAAACTTATATAATTAAACCATGATTCTTGTTTATATTACATGTTTTAAAGAGTTGGGGAACTCATTGTTTACAATAACATTCTGGCATTGTCAAAAATCTGTGACTATGGCGGTGTGGGGCAGAATCCAAGGTCAAAGGTCAAGTTAAAGATAAAATATAATTTTTCGACAAATAAAGGTAGGAACAAGTGTAATACTTTTTTTCGGGTAATTTTAACTAGAAAATACATTCCTTATATTTCTTTCATGATTCAAGGTCATCTTCAATGTCAAAAGGTCAACCTCAAGGTCAAGTAATCGAAAAGCTGATTTTTACCAAATTAAGCTAAGAACATGCGTAATACCTCATTTTCATGGGATTTTGACTGGTAGATCATTTTGTCGTATTATGTTTGTGATTCAAGGCGACCTTCAAGATCAATAGGTCAATTTAAAGGTCAAATGCCTAAATATATATTTGTACAAATGTCAACAAACATCATGTGTAATACCTCTTTTTGATCTGATTTTGAATGGATAATCCATTTATGGTATTATTTTGGTGATTCAATGACATCTTCAACATGTTGAAGATAAAAAGGAAATTCCAAGGTCAAACTGTAAAATATATCGTTTCAATGGAAAGAAGTCAATTTTAAGGTCAAGTGACCAAAATTTGATTTTTAATAAGTAGTAACAAGTGTAATACCTATTTTTCGTGCATAAAGACCTTGTGTAACCGACCTTACCTAGCCTACTGGAAGATTTCATTTCTGGCGGGTCGATTTATGCAAACATCCACTAGAACCCCCAAAACATAATAACAAAATGTTTTCCAGTGGCTTTGTCACCTGTGGGATGTATTTATTAATAGCAGGAAAAGAGGCGATCAAAATCTGACTACCGGAAAGGTGTTAAATACAAGAAGCAAATTGCTATGAATGATGTAGTGTATAACTGCTGTTTTATGTCTATTCTAAGTATTAAGTGCCGTAATATTCACTGGCACAATATCCTGATATCCAAATTAGTGCCTATATCCATACTACAAGCTGCATGTTTTGTATAGTGATGTAGGTATGACTTGTACAAAGTTCTTGGATATAGGCTTACATCAGTTATTCCAATCTTTTTTAGCGTAATTTGCTAGAATATTTGTGACACATCACAAAAAAACAGCAGTCTTGGTCTATATTCTGTATAATGACTTGATGGTATTTTATGAACGCAAAATGTTTGCCTTTCTCAAATATATATATTTTATACCATACATGCCACAGTGTTGTTATGGGAACAAGGTCGAATATCCATTGACTTAGTTATATCATGCAAAAGCAGTGAAATTCAAGGAATACATTTACATTGTGTTTACATAATTTATTTTAGTTTAGTTATTTTATCAATCTACACTCTTTTCCACCACCCCTCTCCAGACATAAAAAGTAACCTTGAATGTTAAGCTCTTGGTGTGCCACCCCACCCCTCTAAATTTCCGGAGAGGTAAAAAAAACATAGGCCTATATGCCACAAATTAGACAACGCATAGTATATCGTTCAGGTGTAATTTTGACTGGATAATCTAATTCTGGTAGGTCGTTAATGATTAAGTATGTTCGAGGTGAAAAAAATCACCTTAACTTTGTGAAAACGTCATTTTAGCAAGAAAGTATAAGAAAATAACAAGGCATTACAATGACGACGAAGAGGAGTTGAAGTGTGTTGAAATGCATTAAAAGACGATGTGGAAGCATTAAATGACAATGTGAAGGCGTGCAAGGGCGAAAAGGAAGCGTTAAAGGGTGATGCAGATGCGTTAAAGGGTGATGGGAAAACGTTGCAGAGTGATGAAGAAATATTAAAAGGCAATGGAGAGGGGTAGAAGAGCGACTAAGATTCGTTTAATTATGACGGGGTGCATTACTGGTGGCAGTGAGGCATTAAAGGGCAACGACGAAGCGTTGAATGACGATGGAAAAGCATTAAAGGGCATTGGGGTGACATTAGAGGGCGATGAAGAGGCGTTCAAGGGTAACGGGTAGGCGCTAAAGGGAGACGGGAAGGCCTTTAATTGCAACGAAGGGGCGTCAAAGGCCGACGCAGATGCATAAAGGGTGACGAAACGATGTTAAAGTGAGCTGTGTTTGCGTTAAAAGGTTAAAAGGTAGGAAATAAGGCGCGATGTAGAGGTGTTAAAGGGCGACGAGGAAGCGTCTAAGGGCATCACACAGACATTAAAAGGCGACCAAGAGGCATTTGAGGGCAACAGGGAGGCGTTAAAAGGCAACGGGGAGGCTTAAAGAACGACGAAGTGGTGCTAAAGCGGGACAACAAAGTGTTAAAAGGCGACGGAAAGGTGTGCCCTAAAATGGTATGCCCTAAAATGCGTTAAAATGCGATGGAAAGGTGTAAAAATGCGATGAGTAAGTGTTAAAGGATTTCGAAAAGGCGCTAAATGGCGATGGGAAGATGTGGAAGGGCGATTGGGAGACGTTAGAGAGAATCTGGGGGCGTTCAAGAGCGACGGTAAAACGTTGAAGGACGATGGGAAGGCGTTCAAGAAGACTTTATCGCGTTCAAAATAGATATCTGTATTTGTTATAAGTAATATTGTCAGGAACTGGACCTTAATTTGACATTCAAATTGACCTTGAAGGTCACCTTGAATCACAAACATAATACCATAAAATGACTTACCAGTCAAAATCACGTTAAATGAGGCATTACACAAAAGTAATGCTCTTAGCTTTATCTGGTCAAAATCATATTTTCGATTACTTGACCTTGAAGTTGACCTCTTAACCTTGAAGATGACCTTGAATCATGAAAATAATATAAGGCATGGATTTTCTAGTCCAAATAACATGAAAAAAGGTATTACACTTGTTCCTACTATTATTTGTTGAAAGATCCTATTTTACCTTTGAATTGACCTTTGACCTTGGATTCTGCCCCCCCCCCCCTTAGCCCCACCGCCATCTTAGATTTTTAAGACTGCCAGAATGTTATTGTAACTAATGAGTTCCCCAACTCTTAAAAACATGGATTATTAACAAGAATCATGGTTTAATTGTAAAATTAGGATGGTTTTACCGATTTTCACGGCCAATGGCGACCATCTTGGATTCTCTGACTTTTATGGGTCAGATTTTGATAAACTTTCTTGGTCGTCCACTATATCCAGTAGGATAGAAAACCGTTGAGAAACCTTTTGTTATAATTTTTTGGGGGTTCGGGTGGTTATTTACATATATCTACCCGTCTAGTATGTGACATATCATCACAGCAAACACAGCACATTTTTAAAATATTTGTACAACTCCGGCCCAACATTTTTAACGTTGACCCAACATTGTACAAATGTTAAAAAAATGTTTTGTATGTGACATATCATGTGGTATCACAGTCATCCTTAATTCATGTAATGCCGATTGTTTATTTACACAATGACACCATTCACTGATACTGCGAGATAAAAACGCAGTAACTACTTATTTGGAAAATACGCGGTTACTGTCTTTTGCACAGAGGGATAGATCATGCACGCCTGCTGGCCCGTAATAGTGACTAAAAACGATGTGACTATGCGTATTGTGCATAGATACATATGCTCAATTATTAAAACATTTCTTTTTTATTACGTGGCGTTTGACAAACTTTCGGACTACATCTCCCCTAGCATCTAAGCTGTGGTAAGTATCCCTCAAATGAGTGGCACATACCACACTGAATGTCTGGCAAGGAGCGATAACAAACATACGTTACAGTATATTGGATACATATTTTTATAAACAATAAATCTTGTTTATTCTTAGAGTTCTGGGTTCAAGAAGACTCATTATTTACACAGGTATGGGCTTGAAATGTGTTCACCCAATGTTGTTTTAGTGTTGGCCCACTGTCTGCGACGTGGGGCCAACACTAATACAACATTGGGTCTCTCTCGGCTCCTGAAGACTTAATTTTGTTTAAACTCAATTGAAATGTTTTTTTTTGTGATGACATGACCACGTGGAGAAACACTATAATATGCTCAATATTATATATACATAATGTCTAATGTAGTATCAGTGAATCAAAGGGACATATATCACACGTTACAAATTAATTATTGCGAGGGACATCCGCAATTTAGATTTCGGGTTATTTCAAATATTTTGTTAGGTGAAGCAGGCTTCAGAACACTACATGACTCAGCACTGTAGTAATTCTGATGTCTACCACTAGGTGACCTTACCCGCGTTTTGCTGCTCAGCCAAAATACTATACAGTAACTGTCTCACGCCTTTGACATTGTTATTGTAGTAGTGCAATATTAATTGGAGTTCCCTTTCCAGTGCACTGCTAAAATATGAAGGGATGCTGAGACGTTTTTTCATTCCACGCAATGAAAAATCAGAGAAAGTAACAATGAATCTCAACGCATCTGAAAAATAAAATTATGAAACATAATCTTAGAGTGGCACTGTGTACATGTATGCGTTCTAGTGCGCAATCTCGTTACTGATACTTTTTTGGTACACATTCTGACACACTGACGAGCTGTGACCACCTTCTGGTGGACATTTCTAATCGCTTGAAATTGTAGCGGACGACGCGATTCGGGTCCGCCCGGTGACCGTACAGAAACAACCTGATGAATTGCATCTCATTAACATTGGAAATGTCTACAGCTCGCACACCCGGGAAAAACGTGACGCTCATCCAATGATGGGTCAGTGCTGGCACAGCGTCGAAGACGCTGGGCCAGCATTAACCCATCATTGGATCAGCGTCTCGTGTTGGCTGGGCAGAACTGTATGGTGTTTAATGGGTCTGGGTGAATAAATTTGGTTGATCTGCTGGTACATTATTTTGACCAAGGTCGTTGTTTCTATATTATCAAGAACTTTATGAATGCTGCTGATATTTTCGCGCAGGTAGAAGCTTGCTCTTTAATTTTTATCCTTCCTCCCCACCCACGAAGTTGTGTCTCGCGGTCGCGATCTTTTGTTACCTTTTTGCCGTCATTATCTCATTTTTTATAAAAAGTGCAGTTACGTCGTTCTCGAATGGAACGGCAGCGTTGTTTCTATATTATCAATAACTTTATGAATACTGCTAATATTTCCGCACAGGTAGAAACTTTATTTTTTTAATTTTTAACTCCCCCCCCCCCACCCAGGGAGTTGTGTCTCGCTGTCGCGATCCGCATATTTAAGTGGCAAACACTTGTACAACGTCAGCCCAGCGTCTTCGACGCTGGTCCAACATTGTACAAATGTTATACAAATGTTTTGTGTTCACTGGGTTGTTCACTTGGCGGCGCCATCTACGACACAGCGATGAAAAAGCGAGCAAGATGCGCAACTTTGATGCATGGCTTCTTACTTTTTTAAAATTCATGTGGGACACAGACCAACTCGCCACTTCATCAAATTTTCGAATTTTATTTATATGTTTGACAACAATGTCTTTTTCACAACGGGGAATTTAGAAAACGTCATTTTTACAATTTATATTGCTGACAATGTTACTATGGTTACATTAGTGCATTATTTGCAATGCGAATGATAGAGACTAACTAACCCTTTCAGTACGAAGACCGTCTTTATACGTCAGAATCTGACGTCTGTAGACGTCAGATTCTGACGTATAAAGACAGTCCCCGCAATGAAATAATTAAATTTTTTGTAATGGACGTAGACCCATAACATAGGCATTCAAGTGATTGGGAAAGAGGTAACTAGGATAATTATGACAATTTTAAATATATAAAAACCTTTGATCCTCATGTGTTACACAAAAATATTTCAGCGTTGTAAGGTTTCAACTATAATGATGATTTTATTTTGTTTGTTATTGTGTAACAATCATACAATGTTGGACCAGCGTCAGAGTCGTTGGGCCGACGTTGTATAGATGTCATACAAATGTGTTGTGTTTGCTGGGATGACTCACATTTTCTATTTGTCATTTCCCCGTTGTTATACCTTTATTTTAAATTTTGCTAGGCCATGCTAATTTGCTGTATATAATGATAATAATTGGTCTTAAAATATAGGAGAGGGTGGGTAACGTTTTTAGATAAAGAGTTCGACCCTCTACCTAGGCTTAGAAGCACTTCTAAAACGTAAGCTTAATTTGCAGAAAATATATATGTTTTTCTTCATTTGGCGGGAGGAGCCGTTCAACAATAGAAACGGGGCTGTTCCCAGTCGGAGGGTCATTTAGGAGAGATCATCCGTCATGATCGTTTGTCACATGTGGGGATAACGGAGAGCTTCATCTTCATCAAATACTACCCCGGTCTCTATGAATAGAGAGCGCCAGACATGGACCAGCAGATCCCGGGAGCGTGGTCCAGTTATATTAGGACTGCGGCCAGACAGATTGAATCCTGAGATATCATATGTGGCCCACTTCACATCACATCGGGATTCTCACCCAATGTTTGTTTAATGATGTACCACCGTCTACGACGCTGGCCCAACATTAATTTAATATTGGGTGAATGTCTCGTGCTTCTCAATAAACAAATGTTAGTTTAGTGTTGGGCCACCGTCTACGACGTCGGTCCAACATTAAACCAACATTGGCTCAACGTCTAATTGATGAATATAATTATTAACCCCTAACCCGCCAAGCACTACCAATATTGTCGTTTTTATTTGTTTTTTTTACGTTTTTAAAAAATCGCAATGATTGGGAACGGGATGTGTGTTCAAACATCAAGATTTGGTCTCAAATTAAACAAATAAGAGTAATATTGACCCACTTGAATATTTGTGTCGCGGTAGCGAGAAACAACTTCGTGAGACCCCTGTAACAATGAATGAAATGAATGAATACCCGGTATCTAAATAGGGCTTTAAGCTTGTTTTGTACATAACTATATGCTCGAGGATAATGAGATGAATCAGATGAACGAGGGTCTTCAAGAAACTTTTTTTTATAATAACAGTATTTTTTTTCATTTGCCACTCACTTCAAGTCATATTTGTCCACTACAAGTCGGAAATTGCGACAGCAATTTACGGCTTGTAGTGGATGAACATTACAATGGTAAAATAAGGCTTGAAATGGTTGAGAGTTGATACGTCTTAGTTGCATATGATGCGATATAAATAGGGAAGTATTTTTGTCTCACATAATTTAAATATTTACCTTCCATGCAGTAATGTAAAACTCGATACTCGTCACCCACGACACCACACACCTCACTCACAAAGGAAGCAGGTGTACGATCTCGGTCATTACCATGCAAAACATGCATAGTTTTTTGTGAAAAAATAGACAAAAAGTACTGGTGTCAGACCAATATCGAGCGGAGTTCTGCTGCAACATGGCCGCGTTTCAAATCTAGACATTTAAGCTAGCCTATTAATTCAAATCTCGGTCTCGGTAGTTACCATTCAGAATATAATTATTTAGTTTTTGTGTGAAAGAGACAAAAATTACTGGTGTGAGAAAAATTGAGTGGCGAAGTTCTGCGGCAACATGGTCTCGTTTTATATCTAGACCATCTAAACTAATCGATTGAATCCCACTAGTTATAATTTTAGGGAGATATAATATAAAAATATAATTACATCAAATTTATATATTTTTATAAAAGAATTATAGGCTAAATCACAGCAAGCACAAAACATTTGTATAGCATTTGTACAACATCGGCCCAACGTCTTCGACGTTGGCCCAACATTGTACAAATGTTATACAAATGTTTTGTGTTTGCTGGGATGGTCTGATTCAGCCAAGCAAAATCCAGATCCTGAAAATAATTTAAAAAATGGGTGACGATCCTACACCATCAAGCCCATTTTAACCATTTTCATCCTTCTAACACTCATTTTCGTTTTTCGTCTTGAGATGGGTATTTCTGCAGGAATTGTCATCTTGAAGTGGATTAACCCGAGACACAACTTCAAGTAGGGGGGGGGGGGGAGTTTAAATTATCTAATTTAGCGCTTTAAGGGTTAAAATAGACTGATTTGATCATTATCAATGAAAGCTCAAAACGTCTTCAGTTTCATAAATTATATAGATATAAATTTCAAAAAATATATTAGGTTTTAACGAAATTGGCTCTCACAATATTGACTAGCGCATAGTATTACGTTGCATAATGAACAGTAGAGATACTGTATTTGTTCTGATTTGCCTCATGGATTGTGTGATCAAAGACATTCCATTACTTAGAATGCATCTCACACTGACAGGGTCACTGTTCTAGGCTTAGGCGCAGTTGGCTCGCTGACAGACAGACCTCCGATAACAAAGGCACCCCACCTACCAATACTGATAGTCAGACTAGAGTCTGCGATTTTCCCTTTTTGCAAAACTATTCGCGTACCAGAGGTACAGAAAAACGACCCCTTCACCCACTTCTGTGAAACTGATAATGTCATCTGTTGAGTTTAATTTATGAAGATAGATAAATAACGCTACCACGTTTTGAATGGCTTCGCTATAATTGTTCACAGGTTATTTCTGCAGAATAGTTCACAGGTAAATTCAGAAAATATTGTTGACTGTTGAAAATATTGTTGATTGTTTTGAAATACCTACAATTATTGTTATCATCCACAACTGGAACGTTCTTGCTCATGATTACCACTTTTGCGTTAACTCCAGTCAATTACGTGAACAATAGAAGAAGAAGAATACATTTATTTGACCAAACATAATTAATTACAAATAATGTGAAAAGTACAAGTAACAGTCAGGAGACAATAGTTAAGACAAAAAATGCCGCTACCAATATGGCCACCTTTCACACAAGAAAAAATAATTTCAAGATATT